>CAIGRL010044093.1:0-10593 GCA_903798325.1 Fraxinus xanthoxyloides
GGCCTTACTTTTTCAAAGTTTTTGAAATATTGTCATTACCTTTACACGTACTTGAGTTGACAACATAAAAATGTCGTACAAAAAGTGGGAAGAAATCTAACAACTGATCATCTCACAATTGTGCTTGAAAATTTTGGAAAAAAAAATTGAACCAAACCACGATTCTATCGATTGGTTGTGTGTATATATATATATATAGTTCTTCTAGTTCTCCTTTCTCTCTCTGCGTGTTAGTCTATGAGTGAACCTTTTTTTTTCCTTTTGGTCAAGAGCTTGAGATGGGTCGTTGAGCTAATCCTTTTAATGATTTGATCTGTGCATTATGATGAACATTTTTATTGTCATGATAATAAATTTCACATTTATACATTGTTTCACATTTTTTTTTTTTTTGCAGAATATTGCTCGTCATCTCTTCCCCCTCATATCCGAATCTGATTTTAAATGTGGGTTTCAGCTTAGGCCATGAAAAGGAGTATTATAGTGATTTTTATTCTACATTTTATTAATTTTTAATTATCCTGCAAAAGTGTCAGACTGGCCAGCGCTAATTGTGTGTGTGTGTGGTTAGAATTTGGGTGTTGGGTGTGACACGAATTCTTTGTTGAAGTAATTGAAAAATTCTAATTGAAATGCACGTCAAGAAAAATTTAATTTGAAATGCTACTGAAGTCTTATCCAAGTTGAAATTTATTTGGAAACCCTATTAGGAGTTGAAATTTGTATTGGATTTGAAGAGATTGAAATTATGGACTGGGAAGAAAAGTCGTTGTATTTTCGCTAGCCTACCGCTTGTTGGCCGCTCGAGCAACACCTGCATGTTTCCTCTCAGACTTGTTCGCTTGCTATCGCCCGCGCCAGAACTCGAGCGACAGACTTGTCGCTAGCTTATCGCTCGAGCGACAGGATTATCCGGCATATGCCATTTTCGCGTCTTAATATGTTTTTGACATTCTACTTCAATTAGAACTCATCTATTAGAGTTTTAACATCACATACGTGTTCCTAATAAATATTAGTTTATTCTATACAATTTTATAATGTGAGAAAAACGATTACTAGTTTTAAGGATTATTCTAATATTTCTCCATCTTCATTATTTGTGGTGAAATAAAATCTCCTAATTCCTCTACCATATTCTCTTGTCTTTTATTCTTTTACTTCTGATCAAATATTTTATTATTGTGCCATATAATTTAAACATCTTAATTTGATGGTTGGTTTTATATCAAGTGGTATCGAATGATACGGGATCATTGAATTCCCAATAATTAATATTAGAGATTTTGGGCATAATTAATACAACAAATGGTATCAGAGTAATTCTGGTATCTTTTTTGTTTTACAAAAAGTGGTATAAGAGCTTAGGCTCAGCAATTCCGTAGAGCGCAATGTTTGATTTGTTCGAGGTTTTTGTTCTTGATGACTTCCATGAAGTATGACATTTCGTTTTTGGATCGAAGCACTAGATTTTCACTATAGTAGGTTAAGATGCAAGCAGTACTTGTACAGCAGGATTTGGATGATGCGTTGCTACGAATTGGCAAGATGTTCGCAACTTTGACTACGGAGGAGAAATTACGGAATGATAAGAATATAGTTTCTCACATTTATCTTCATCTATCAAATACCATTTTTCAGAATGTTTTGAAAGATGGTTCAGTAGCTACTTTATGGTTGAAATTGGAGCAATTGTGCATGACTAAAAGTCTGATAAGCAAGTTGCATCTCAAGTAGCGTTTATACTCTCATCGAATGGAAGAAGGAGGATCATTGAAAGATTACTTGGTTGTATTTAAGGAGATAGTCCCGATTTGGAAATGTTGGAAGTAAAGTATGATGAAGAAGATTTGGCCTTGATCCTATTGTATTCGTTGCCCACTTCGTTTTCTTTATTTAGAGACACGATCTTGTATAGTTACGATATTCTCACCATAAAGGAGGTGTATGATACTTTATTTTCAAAAGAGAAGATGAAACATCTGGTGTCTCAGGCCAAAGATGGAGAAGGCCTTGTTGCTCATGGTGATTCTAGAAGAGGCAGATCAAAGTTTAAGTTCAGTAATCAGATTTGTTACTACTGCAAAAAGAAGGGGCATGCAAAATAAAGAGAATTTGGTTGCCAGACGATATGGGAAGCAATTAGAGACTTTAGGTGAAGCAGATCTCGTAAATAACACTGTAAGTGAGAGAGATCTCTGGGCTATTTCTGAAGTCGAGTTTAAACTAGATGAGGATTGGATTTTGGATTCAGCGTGTGTATTTCATATGTGTCATAATAAGGACTTGTTTACTACATATGAAACCGTTTCCAAATGTGTCGTGGTTATGTGAAACAACAAACTTTGTCGGGTTGCTAAAATTGGTACGGTCAGACTGAAGCTATTGGATGAGACATTATAACACTTTCCAGTTTCGACAGGTTCTAGATTTGAAGAAGAATCTCATCTCGTTGTCTATCCTTAAATCAAAAGGTTATGAGTTCTTTGGTGGATGTGAAGGTGGATGTGGAGAAGGATGTGAAGGTGAAGATGGAGCTTTGAAAGTTTGTAATGGTGATCAGGTTTTACTCGAGGGATATAAAATGTCTCGGTTATACATCTTGTAGGGTCGTGCATAATCTAGAAGAGTCAATCAACACATGTTCAGTATTGTGGTAGACATTTAGTTTGGTACAATACCTTTAGAAGCTTGTAAATAGTCGAATTTGAAGAATACACCTCAACTCAGTGAAGTTCATGAGATATGGATAATACCATCTTGCCACCATCACCTGCGATGCATTATATTCTATTGCAGGACAGACTCAGTGGAAAAATGTATGTGGATGCTGATTTTGCAAGCATGCTTTTAGCATAGTAGAAGGTGTACAATCTAGTAACGGGCATTCTTTAAAAGCATTTGAGTTTTGATTCTGCTTTGGGGTGTGTTACAATCCAGTTTGGTGAATTTCAAAATCATTATAATTTTTGGAAATCTGAGGTAATTCTACAGAGTAGTGCTTGAATTCATTGGAAGAGGTGGAATATTCTATATTTGTTGAAGAAATCAATTTTAGTCATTATTGAAGAGTTCTGTTCGTTCCATGTGGACATATTTTCTTCTTAAGGTGGAGAAAAATTTGGAGCTTTGTTAGTTGCAATGGAATTCGTGTTAAAGTGTAGATTGTTAGAATTTAGGTGTGACCTGAATTCCTTGTTGAAGTAATTGAAGTGCATGTCAAGAGGAATTCAATTTGGAATTCTATCAGAGTCTTATTCAAGTTGAGATTCGATTTGGAAGCATTATTAGGAGTTCGAATTTGTATTAGACTTTAAGAGAATGAAATTATGGACCGGGAAGAAAAGTTGTCTCATTTTCGCTAGCCTACTGTTAGGTGGTTGCTCGAGCAACACCTGCAAGTTATCTTCCGAAACTTGGTCGCTAGCCCGTTGCTCGAGCGATGAACCAGTCGCTAGCTTATTATTTGAGCGACAATGTTATCTGCCCCAGACCCTTTTCGCGTTTTAACACATTTTTGGTATTCTATTTCAACTACAACTTATCTATTAGAGTTTGAACGTTCCCTACAAATATTAAGCTCTTCTATACAATTTTATAGTGTGAGAAAAATAATTGTTAGTTTTTAGGATATTCTAATATTTCTCTATCTTCATTATTTGTAGTGAAATAAAATTTCATAATTCCTATGCTATATTTTTTTTTTGTCTTTTTTGTTCTTTAGTTTGTGATCAAATACTTCATTATTGTACCATATAACTTCAACATCTTAATCCGGTAGTTGGATTCATATCAAGTGGTATCAAGCGATATGTGATCCTTGGATTTCCAACAATTGGTATCAAAGACTTTGGGTATAATTAACACAAGTGGTATCATAGCGATTCTAATATCTTATTTGTTTTACAACATGTATGATAGAGTTATAGTCACTTTTTATATCACAAATGTGATACTTAGTAGAAGTTTTTGAGTAGTTTTACTGTCTATTATTTCCCTTAAATTTTCGTATATATACCATTTCTTGAGGGTTTTTCTTGAAAGAGTTCACTTGGGGTTCTTATTTCTTGTGAATTGGGGTGCATTGTATATCTTGGAAAATATTTCTATGTTTTCTTTGCTCATTTTTATTTTTTAGATCCAAAACATAATTTTAGTATTCTCCTGGTTAAATAAGCACTATTGCAAGTGCTTCTATTTGAGATATGTTTTTCACGATTTCCTGACTGTGTGATCATAGATATTCAAATTAGACTTCATTTGCTTATGGATTGCATGATTGATTTGCACATGTATGTGTATTGCTGTAATTATCTTTGCTACTTCATTGATTTCATTCAATTCAGAGTTGAACTACTTTAATCTTCTTCATGTCATTGTAGTTAATGTTTCTAAATCTTGAATTATGGCAAACATTAAACTCACTCTAAATTACTCGTGGACGTATAAAGGAGAAAAAAATTAGAATGAAAAGAGTCATCTCAACTCTAGACAATAGTTTATTTGAAGTATATAGTCAATGAAAATATTTCTTATAGATAGTTTTGATGCATTGACATGAATGGATCAATGTTGACAGATTATGTGTCTTAGAACTCTTACGATTGTGTTCACAGATTATATGTATCAGTTATGGACAAACTCTTTGAACGTAAATCTACGCTTTCTCGTGATGAGAAAAATACCGATGAAAGGAATGTTCAAGATAAAAAAAAAGGGATGAAAATGATGTTAAAAATGAAAGGGATAACGGACTTGGTGATGAAATAGATGTTGGGGCTGAAACTAATCTTGGAGATGTTCTGGTTGAAACTAATGTATCTTTGATTGCTAGTTCAAGTTTTTTGAGGTACCAATTAGTGAAATCTTAATTAGAAGATTGATTGTTATACAATAGAAATAACTCAAAATTACAGATTGAAAAAATCGAATAATCCCAAGAATACAAAACCTTATTACAATTGAACAACCAAATCAACCAGAGGTGAAATTTATGAAGTTCAACCATAACAATACCTAGCGGGGGTAAATAGGTATTTAACGCGAAATTAAAAACAATTACGAATTAAACAACAACAAGTCACTTTTAATTCTTATCTAGATGGTTAATCATACAAGTCAAGTTATCCTATATCGAATTACTGCAATTTACATATCATAAACAACAAATAATAAAAGCAGTAAAGAACACAAGAATTGTTCAAGGAGAAACTCAATTGGGAAAAATTCTAGGCACTTTGCCAATCAATTCACTATAAATGATTATGTACTTACAATTTACCATAGTAGACGACGACACGAACTATCTGATCTCCTGACTGTAATTCTGATAGCTCTCTTGTGCTCCCCTGCACCAATTTCAACTGCAATAACCAACGCTCTCCTGGAATTCTGCTATTTTGTAGCAGCCCCTAGCTTGGTAGAATCGCCTATCTCATGTGGATCACGAAGAATAACAGTTCTTCATAGATTGGTACTCCATTCGTCTTCCTTGATCTTCAGCACCTCTGACAGATATGTAGAAAGTTTGGGTTTTGGTATTTGGATATTGAATCTGATGTTTTTTTGACTAAAATACTCACATAAGATGAAGGTTGAATGATGGAATGAATAGATCTCTTACAGATGAAGCTATCTCAATTAAAAACCTTAAGAAAAACGTTCTGTACGTGTTCTGGTATATATAGATAGGTTAAAAAATCAATGGACCGAGAAAAAAGCATTTAAAACGAGAAATACAAATTTTCTGTATAAATCTGTCGCTCGAGAGAAGTACCAACGATATTCGAGCGATACTCTGTTGCTCAGGCGACAATTTAGCAACGGTATTTCTACTTTTGTAGCTCGAGCCAATCATTTGAGACAGTCGAGCAAAAATTCATGCCGTTTTCCTCCTTGTTCCAAACTCGAAACCCTAGATCTAATAACTAAATTTTACGCAAATTGTATATTATTCCTTGAACTTTAACAACCTATCCATTTAAGTCCTTTTATCCACAGAATTTTTCAATTACAAAATCAACTAAAACCTAACAAACTCCACATTTGACATTCTGTGACAAAACACTAATATATGTCAAGGCAGTAATAAAATAAAAGTTATAGAGTCAGAACCAATGACACACCATAACTACAAACTGTCTTGAATGAACTCTGCAGTACCTGTTTCCTGAAAAAGACAACTCAATTACTAGTGTAAAATGTGTGGAACACAGTATAAAAAAAATCACAGCTCAAACAGTTCACTTGTAGATGTCATTTAAGAAATTGTAACCAATTGTAATTCAAATAGCATATTTTTCAGTTTTAAATCACAAGCCAAACTAAGACACAATATCAATGCAACTCAACATACCAAAACGAAACATTGACACAGTAAAAACATCAAAAACCTAATTTAACGAAACTGAACTCAACCAAATATGCATGTGCTCCCCTTTACTGCAAACTCTCAATGTGTTTAAGCAGAAGGTAAATGTATCTATGTTTTACCCCATCGACCCCTCAAGACATAAAATGTATCAATGTGTAAATGTGTGTAAATGTATCTATGTCTCACCCCAACGATCCCTCAGATAGAAAATGCAAATCATAAATGCAAATCAATTTGAAACAATGATATCTATTTTATACATAGCAAAACATTTTAGAATAATCATACATCATGTAGGTACAAAAAGCTAGATACAGACTCTTCCAATCAACAAAACTATACAAAAAACTACCTATCATCTAAGCACAAAAATCTAGATACAGACTCCTCCAATCAACAAAATTATTCAAAAAAACTACTTATCATCTACTCTCCCTTTTTGTCACACAATGACAAGGGGCAAGCTTACAGCTGTGAAGCGCCGCAGCGTCGTCGACGTCATCAGAGTCTGTCCTCTCCTCAGAAGCATCGTCCCAATGGCGATGAATCCATCGGAGTCCACGCTGAATGTAACCAACAACACTCCGTAGTGTAGCAAACTCGGCAGTGTGGCGATCAACAGTGGCATAAAACTGTGTAATCTTTGCCATCATACGAGCCTACTACTTGATAAGCACTGTCATCTGTCCCAAAAGAGCAACTGATGGGTCGATGGGAGCAAACACGAAAGCAGCAGGCTCATAAGGAGGTGGAGGTACAAATGCAGAAGGATGAGGAGCCGAAAAGAAGAGGGAGTATCGGTAACTCATGAGAAGTAGAAAATGAAGGGAACTCCGAAGGATCAAAAGAAATCGAGTCATCAATAGGATCAGCCATCACAATTGGATAAACCGGTGGTTGTGCGGGCCCAGAAGAAGCATGTGACCTGCTTTGAGCGATAATGGTATGACCAATCGGTCGAGAAACCCGTCGCGGAACCCTCTCGGGAAAACTAGCTCTTAGGGTAGTGACTAACCTATAGATGAGACAAGCATAAGGCAGCCTAACTTGAGTCCCCGTGATCCAAAGGGCACGTAAAATCTGCTGATAAACGAAAGTGGGTAGATCAATGAATTCACCGTGTAGCAGTGCATTTAGAAAACGAGCATTTTCCATAGGTAAAGAAGAAGTGTGAGAAACTGGTCAGAGATTTGTGCACACAATGCGCAACAAAATCTATCGGTTAGTGGTTAAAGAACCAGTGCGCATCGCACCAGGACCACCCTCCATCGATGTGTTAAACACCGTGGAACAGACTAAAGTGTCCGATGGAAGTGAATCGGGAGTAAGATATGGAAACAGGGCGTGGACAACTCTCAAAATATGAATAAGACTCGATATAACATCCGGAGTAATCTTAACTACTCGACCTCGAAGAAAAATCCTAAATGAAGTACCACTAACATCACGGAAGTGTAGAACTCATGAACTAACAGAGAAGGAGTACACGTCACTCAACAAGCAAAGGTTCACAGCCCCAGGAAGTAAAAATAGCAGCGAGATTAGTGAAATGTCAGACATGATGACCTCGCGCTCAAAATGTACGGGGCGAAAGGAAAACTGCGACCCAAAAACATCTCGGGCGACAGAAGAAATGAACCTAGTTCAACTAAAGGATGTCGACGTACCAGGAGTAGACAGAGTAGTACGTGCTCTTATAGGCGGCATCTGAAAGAATTGAAATCAATAACATCAATAAAACATCGATATAAGACAAACGAAACCATGAAATGCATGGTATGTATGAATGTACGCAAAACGAGGCAAATAAACTGACATACAACGTACCCTATAGTGAATGCATGGTGACATGCAATGGCGCCTAGATGTAAGTGATATGAAGACATGACATGTGCCAGGGTGTCTAGACGTTGACATGACACCCCCGTACGATGCCAAACCAAGCACACAACACAAATGCACATTCCCAATCAACAACCTATCACCAACTAATGACAACAATATCTAAGCATCCCAATGTCAATCAACCAAGTTAGATCAACGACGAACAACCCATTCTGGAAACCAAAATTATACTCCACAACAACCAACCCATCACGCACAACCCCAATCACCACTCATCAACACCACATTCGACACACAAACACCTCCAAACAACTTAAAGAATTTCGATGTCCAATGAATTATCCCAAAATACACCAAAACCTCCAAAAATCTCAATGAGAGGTGAAAAAACGTGCAAAGTGATTATAAACTATCACATAAACTAATCATGAAGTGCAATATCACAACCCACACATTAGAATGACCAAAACTACGAAAAATCATGAACAAAATCTAAAAAAATGAGTAAAAAACTTTTTTTGAGCAATTTGCCTTTGAATCACGGTGTTTTGATGAAATGATTCCTCAATGAAGTGATTGGAGTGATTAAAGTATGGGCAAGGCAAAGATTTTGGGAGGGTTGACTATTTTTGGCAAGAAATTGAGTGAAAATTTGAAAAACAATGCTTGAAACCCTTGAAAAATGACGTTTTAATTCAAAATAACGTGCTGTCGCTCGAGCAAGGGTCGAGCGAGGTAGCTTCTGCTGCTGTCGCTTGAGCATGAGCATGAGCTAGTGAGAAGCTAGCGAAACCTTAATTGACAAAAATAACACTACAAATTCAAAAATTCAGAAAATATCATTTTTTTATTCAAACTAACCAATATATAAACAACTCAAGTTCTTGGCACTTTGATAATTAAAATCAAGCATGCAATCACAAGTCGAGTATTGTCAAAAAGACTTTCCCACGTACGCAGTTAAGTTCAAGATAGAGTAAAGTGTATAAATGACTCATTGGTGTAATGTGCCATTATTTTCCCGTGAAACTGAATCCAAACCTTAACTTTGTGAGAAAGGACATGCAAAATATCACTTGTTAAATAAGTATGATATCTACTGATGAAAGTCAAACCCGAATAAATTTTAGGACTTAAAAATGATCTCAATTATATAATAAATTGTGTTTTCTCCCCCTAAATGTTAGCATATTTTACTTTTTATTGCTTTCTCGTAAATAACACATTATGTGCAAACTCTGTCCATTAAGCAACTAAATTAACCCCTGTAATGAGTTTTAGGCCGGTTAACCCAAGTTAGATGACCATAGGCATCAAGTTATGAGAAATCCCTCGAGCTTAATTACTCAAGTCAAATAGGTTTCAAACAGAGTATAAGATTAACCAATTAAGCACCTAATTTTTTTTTAATTTTATTTTCATCATAAATGCAACAATGCAGGGAGACTATCATGAGCAAAGGTCATCTAAATGTCGGTTAATTCATATTCGAGGTTACCTCACTAACATGTGACTGCCACCCCAAATCTCACACACACGGTTCAGACTCATTCACATGATCATAGTGTGTGCAGTGCAAAAGCTTACATGATGACACATATACTCAATACTCCACATTAAACCGAATCAAGCAATGAAAATAGTAATGTAAAACAGATAAATGATTATTTGATCATACATAACATGTTTAAAATCATAACAGTGTGTTGTTTGCCAAAAAAGAAAATATTTTTGTATTTTCCCCGTTTTTCAATTTTATTTAAAATAGTGTTTAAAACAAATAAATGCAGAAGAAATAGAAACAACAAAAACAACAAAATAAAAATAAAGAAATAAATGAGATGCATGTATAAATGAATGGACACAATAGACTATACATGCATGCACCTAAACACCAATTCAGTGCGAAATTTAAATGTCCTTATCATGAAGAGTACGACCATTTTCACGACCTTGAAATCGCTCTTCTCGACCCAAACTTTCTTAGGAGTAGAAGATGATTGAGTTAATCGAGTTATCATTTCAGTTAAATGGTTGACTTGATTGGCAAGAAAATCAACCTAACTGGTGAAATTCAGATTCTTACTTCTATTCCCACGGTTACGACACCTACAGAGGTGGCAAGTGGGAATGAACCGTGGTTCAAACCTGTTCGGTGGTTGTCGCCAATAAGTAGGACGATTGAACCTACGCCGTTCAGTAGGTCTCGATCCAGTGGCATGCTTCTCACGAGCTTTGTTCATGGTAGGAATGAAATTGGCTTGGATGTATTAGCTGTAGCATCACGATTATGAACATAACCCAGACCATGCATGTCACCCATAGGCTTGTTCATCCCAAGCAGATTATCCAGCTTCTACGAGCCACTCATGAAT
>CAIGRL010044114.1:0-23023 GCA_903798325.1 Fraxinus xanthoxyloides
GCAAAGCTGCGGCCCGTGACACCAGGGGTCGACATTCGTTGTGCCCATGGGGGGCACATTCTCCTTTTGTGTTTGGTCTTCCTATATCCATCAAAGGATGGAAGAAGACCTGGTTTTGGTTTTGGGGGAAGTGGCAGGAGTGCGAGGGCGGCACTGTCCCTTATGTGAAAGTCCCAACTTCTTACTCCGTACCCAATGAGAATTATTCATGCATTTTGCTTGTTGCAGTTTATTGAAATTGTTGCTAACTGGTTGTGGCCGTTTGCAGGGTCTGTAAAGCTCTTCGATTTTAATAGAAGTGATTGTGATACCTTGTCAGAAATCTATCGCCTACCCTCTTCTTCTCATGATTTCAATCGTTTTATCATATCCCCGAAGTTCTACAAAGAGCTTTGTCTAATGGCCCGATGAGGTACGACTTGACTTATATTTGGTTCCTAATTCACCATTTACTTTACCACTTCGTCTTTGCCTAACTTTGTGTTTATTCCTTGTAGACAACTTTGTGAAGAAAAAATCCCCCCACCCCTGACATGGCTACTATCTTGGCCGCTACTTCAATAGGGCATGAGGCCCTCATCTGCTGGAGGAATGCAGGTAAGGGATAAGATAGATAGGATCAGCAAGGAAGCTGCCTCTTAGGAGGAGGGACGAATGGGAAAAAGATAGTAGAGGATGAACCCAAAAAGAAATTCAGAATCCCGACCCACAATGGGGACGGGTGGTTACAATGACGTCCCTCCCCCGTTCTGATGTCCCAGCTGGAAAGAAGCTATTCGACAACTAGATGGCTGCAGCCTCTGCAAGCAAAAGAGGCAAACTAATGTGGAACCCTTGAGGCAGGTTCCTGTCAAGAAGCCCAGAGTCTCTAGCAAGTCTACCACCTATGATGTCCTTAGAAGAAATGGGGCTCTGGCTTTCTAGAACTGATGAGCTAGCGTCCAAAGCTCTTGCCCTTCTCTCTCCAGAAATTCAAACTGCAACTACCACATTCCATGATGGAGAAGTAGCAAAACTACATCGAGCAAAATGATGTTGTGGGCGTCTTTAAGACGATAGTGGCTCAGGTGGGGGGGTCATTTGGTATGGATGTGGAGGCTGAAGCCCTCTTTGAAAAGCTTCAAAGTAAAAATCGCGAGTTCGCCAGTAAGGCAACCCAAGCTAAGGAAGTAGCTGCCAAGGCTAAGGAAGAAACCTCCAAATCCAAGGCAAAATTGGAGGCCTTGCGGAAGGAAAAAATGGAGGAGTCCGTGAAACTCGCCTCTTCTCTGGCAGAGATTGAATCTATGAAGAAAGAGGTCCACCTATCTCAGAGTGAGGTGGCCTCTTTAACCAAGTGAGTGGAGACCTATGATGCTCATCAAAGGTTGGCCGCTGAGGCCTTAGAAAAGGCAAACAAGGAGAACTTCACTTTGAGGACAAAAGTGGAGAAGTTGAACTCCCAAGTTGCCAGCCTCGTAGAGGAGATTTAAGTAGTTTAAAGTGATGCTGAACGTACCAGTAATGAAGCTGAGAATAACTTCATGGCTAATTTCCACCAAATAGAGGCGTACCAGCATTTCGGGAAGAACTGGAAAAGATATGCTTTCGAGGTATTGAATGGCTTGAAGTACATACTCAACATAACACTTCTGAGCTGCAGGCGAAATTTCTTGAAGATGAGGAGGATGGGCCTCAAACTCCTGCTGAGGGGGTCCAAGTTATCGATCTTGATGGCGAGCCTGCTGAAGAGGTTGTCCTTGAAGAAGTGGTTCCTAGGGCCATAGTTCCTTTCCAAGCTTCTCAGTCCCCACCCCCTCAAGCTTAATTGTTTTCTTTTTTATATTTTGTTCAAGTGTAAAGGCTTCGGCCTAATGTAATGCAATCTCCTATTTTTAATAAAGTTCAGTTTCTTCTTTATTTGGCTTCTGCACTCTTTCTTTTCTCGTGTAAGTCTGATGTTATTGTCAATATTGTTTTGACCTTACGGCACCTTAAAAACCTCGGATCCCAACTGTTATCTTGGCAACGTCTGAAGCAAATGACATAATAACTTTAACTTTGAAGTAACACAAGACAACAAACTTTATCAAATCGTTTTCCAAACATTTCCTAGGTGTTGAAAGACCAAATCTTGACATTTATAACTTTCATAAATATCAACCCGTTTACTAAATCGGAACATAAGGTCGGATTGAAGGCCTTTAATTATTTCACCTTTAAATAGGATAACTATAGCAATTAACCTTAATTGTATTTATGTCACCTCAGCTTTACTAGACCTCCTTAGGTCTGCCTTATGTTGTAATTTTAAGTATTTGACACATTTAAAGTTTTCAAACATGTTTGTATAATTCCAGACAATATTCAAGTGTTCAAAGGTCGTGTACCTTTAACTTCAGACGCTCTTTCAAGTTTGTTTGTATGTTTGAGTTGAGGCTCTCTCGAAGTTTTAGACTCTTTAAGCGATTTAGACTATACAAGTATAAGTGCCTCATTTTGCATAAACAAGGTCGGATGGTTTACCCTTTCCGAGGTTCTCATGTCTTATCTTTTATAAGACCAATTTTATTTTCGCATAGCTACCTTCGGGGCTCTTAGCCTTGTAAGGAGATCATTGATATACAACTTAAATAACAACAAGGATTACATTTAATTGAATTCAAAGCTATATGTACAAGACGTCTTATATCATTGATAATATTTGCGTAGATATTCTGTGTTCTAAGGATGAGGCTTTGTCCTTCCATCCATACCCTTAATTCTATAAGTCCGAGGCCGAACCTTTTCATATATGTGATACAGACCCTTCCAATTCTTCGCACACCTCCCCGACTTCTTGTTATCAAATTGTTTTCCATTATCTGATACAATCGAATGAGAGACTCTAAACCTATAGATGATGTTCTTCCAAAGGAATTTGGAAGCGTTGACCTCAGCTATTTTGGCAAATGTTTCGGCTTCCACCCATTTCGTGAAAAAATCAATAGCCACGATTGCAAAGCTGACACTTCCTCTTCATTTGGGAAGAGGTCCTATTAGGTTGATTTTCCATTTTAAAAACTGCCAAAGGTTGGAACCACGCTTAATTCTTGTGACAGTTGCCTCTGGATAGTGACGAAACGCTGGCATTTATCACATTTCCTGAAAAACTATTACGTATCGTTTTTCAAGGTGGGCCAGTAGTATCATTGTCTGAGCACTTTGTGTGCTAAGGCCTAACCTCCGATATGATTGTCACATATACCCTCACGGATCTTCCTAAGTACATATTCTACCTGCTATCCCCCAATGCACCTTAGCAGGGGTAGTGAAAACCCTCGTTTATATAATACATCATCCTGGAAGATAAAGTGAGCGGCTCTTCTTCTAAGCTTTTGAGCTTCTTCTTTCCCCGAAGGTAGGGTCTGATCCATTAAATAGGATATAATGGGCTTCATCCAAAAAGTAGTTTCTTTGATCCACATCACTGTCTCACCTGCCTCTGTTGAAGGTTTGGGAAGTGCTCAATAGGAACCACTGTGAGTAGTTCAGAGTCTTTGCTACTTGCCAACTTTGCCAGAGCGTCGGCATGAGCATTGTAAGATCGTAGCATCTGCATCAGCTCAAGCCTCTCGGATGAAGGGATGAAGCTCATCACCAATTTCAAGTATGCTGCCATAGACTTGTCCATAACAGAAAAAAGTTTTCATGCACTTAACTAACCACTAGCTAGGAGTCGCTACTGATTATGAACCTCTTCACTTGCATTTCTTTTGCCAATCTAAGGCCAGCTATGAGGGCTTCATATTCGGCTGCATTATTGGTGGCCTTAAATCCAAACCTTACAGCACAAGTAAGTTTGTGCCCCTCCGGACTGACCAAGATGATTCCGGCTCCTAAGCTTGTATCCCCAGATGACTTATCAATTGAAAGTCTCCATGCTTGAGGTTTGGAAGGTTCCATTTCCTTTTCGACTTCTAGGACGGAGGTGAATTCAGCTACAAAATCAGTCAGAGCCCTTTGATGACTGCCTTTGGTTTGTAAGTGATGTCGAATTCACTAAGCTCTACAGCCTATTTAAGTAATCTCCCCGAGGCATCCAGCTTCTGAAGCACTTGCTTGAGGGCGTAACAAACCTAATTAAATAATCCAACTTCACATTCTTTTGTCCATCAAAATTTGTTCTATCCTTTGAAGACCTTGAATAAGGGTAGGTATTTGTTTGTTGCCTTAGAAATAAAACGGTTCAGGGCAGCAACTCATCCGGTGAGGCTTTGCACCTCCTCTGGCTTCTGAGGGAACATCATTTCAATCAAAGTTTTGACCTTTTAAAGGTTTGCTATGATGCTTCTTTGGTTAACGATATAGCCTAGGAACTTGCCTGATAACACCCCAAAAGCACACTTCAAAGGATTAAGTTTCACTCGGCACCTTCGTGAAATCTGGAATGTCTAACTGAGGTGGGCGACGTGATCCCTTACCTTTAAACTTTTTGCTAACATGTCATCCACGTAGACTTTCATGGTTTTTCCAATGAGATCGGCAAACATCTTGTTAATCAACCTTTGGTAAATCGCCCCAGCATTCTTCAACTCGGATGACATGGCATTATAGCTATAAAGCCCATTGTCTGTGATGAAGGAGGTATGCTCTTCATTTGGTGGGAACATGGGAATTTAGTTATATATTGAATAAGCGTCCATGAAGCTAAGAAGTTCATGCCCAACAGTTGAATCCACGAGTTAGTCTATTCTTGGAAGTAGAAAGCTATCCCTGGGACATGCTTGGTTCAAATTTGGAAAGTCTATGTACACCCTCCACTTCCCATTGTGTTTCTTTACCAAAACTGGGTTGGATACCCACTTTGGATACACAAATTCTCTTACGAATCGCCTCGCTTGCATAATTCCTTTGTAAGTACCTAGATTCCCTACCCACATGAGGGCCTCCAATGATTATGTCAATTTTCCTGATAGGCTCCTGCTCATTGTTCGATGGGGAACTTTGTCTTACCCTCTCTGGGTCGCTCCTATTGGTTCGACACTGCTCATTATTCTTAGGTTGTTGGTTCGGCCTATATGGAGTATTCCTTGTGGGACATTTTTTCCTTACTTGCGATGTCCCAACAGTTCTCTATGCGGTGTCCATGGGACTGATGATAGGAGCAGTATTGGGCACTTCATCCCTATTTCTAGGTTTAGCGCCTTGTCCCCTACCTCGTCCTCTTTGTTGGTGCCTTGGGTAGGAGTAACATTGATACATTTCAGCACTAGGATTAACCTCCTCATAGGCTAAGGTTGGCACCTTATTGAGTGTTGTTGTAACGATATCTTATCCGTGATTCAGTGGGGGCATGATGATCCATCAAATGGAAAGTAGGGCCTCTTCCCCTTTGCATTTGAGGAGGTGATAGTCCCTGACTAGCCTTATTCCTATGATCTCTCAACTCTTTATTGAGGATTTCGTGTCTTATCATTTCCAATAGTGCATCATAGGTGGCAGGGTCCTTGTTTTGT
Source organism: Fraxinus xanthoxyloides (assembly GCA_903798325.1). NCBI lineage: Eukaryota > Viridiplantae > Streptophyta > Magnoliopsida > Lamiales > Oleaceae > Fraxinus > Fraxinus xanthoxyloides. The sequence goes on from CAIGRL010044114.1 coordinate 5,478, forward strand.
ACGTCTCTCCAAGAGAAAGAATTCATGTCCAATTCTCCTCTTAATGAAGTTAATGCTTCTCTATATGTGACTTGTACATAGTAGGTCATTTCATCAGTAACACGTGATATAAAGCTTTTCAAAGATCCTACAACCTTTGAAGAGGCCTTTCTCCCTCCTTGCTAGTTGTGAAGCACTTTAAGAAAGTCTTCTTAAGGTCTGGCCAACTTTGTATGCTCTTCTCAGGCAACCTAGTGCACCAAATCTCTGTTCCTTCACTCATGGTCAAGTGAAAAGCTCTGCACTTCATTTTCAGGGTGACTCCTTTCAAATTCATGTGTGTCTTGTAGCTATTCATGTGCTTTGCGAGGTCACCTCTCCCATCATACTTAGGAATCTTGGGGAGAGTAAAGTGGTTTAGCATGGGAGCATTTTTTATAGCCTCTGAAAATGGTGAGTGTTCATCATCATCGTCAAGGTTGCAGGACCTCTGTGGTTTGTCTGGATCTTCATCTTCCCCTTGGTGGGTCTAGGGAGGCAGTTGAGAGGGTCCCGTCTCATTTCTAGCATGGTCTCTTCTCTCACGCCTATTTCCAGGAGGGTCGGACCTGAGACTCTTCCTGATACGTGGAGGCTCCTGTTGTCCATTTCTAGGCATTAGATGAGGAGGACAAACTTGCCTATTTATAGGCGCCCGAGGTGAGGGACTTTGCCATTTCCAAGCCTCCCATGACCTATCTTGTCGAAGATACTGGCCAATCTTTGAGTCCTATCCTCCTGTTCGTAGTTTAGGGAAAAGTTGAATGGGAAATCGTATAGCCTCTTTGAGGCATAATTGATCGATATATCGACCTTGACTTCCGTTTCCTACGGGGCCTCCATTCCGGCATAATTCTACCCTGTCATCTGGCTTTGGACTTCCTCTTATTCTGGGTAGTATCTAAGGTTCGGGGAATACATTTTTTGGGATTGTATATGGAGGAGCCTGATATTCTCCTCGCCCTTGCATGTCCCTCAGTATTTCCTACATGGACAGATTTTGTTGAGTTACTCTCCTCATGTTGGCCGCTATTGTGGCCATTTCCTTTGTTAGCCTAGTTGCGACCCTGCTCCGCCTTTGGACCCTTCTCGCCTTCGTGCTGGAGGTCATGGGCGGGTAGCTGGAGCAGCTCGTGAGGGTTTCCATTCTTCAGGGAACTCCCTCGTTCTTCTAGGAGCACTTTCATCATCAGAACTCATCCTTCCTTCAAATACTTAGTATGAGACTTTACATTTCTTCAAGGATTCTTAGTTTTTAACTGCTCATTTTCCAAGGATACTCCTTTTGCAAGGGTTAGAACCTTTTTCAGCCAAATCCCCAAATGTAACCTGGCTTTTACTCCACGTGTATTCGTGGTTGAATGTATATTTTTCCACAAATGGCGCCAATTAGTGGACCCCAAAAAATGAGCCTAACAGATACCGAGCCCACTCTTGCCATGTGAAGTACGAATCGGACACATTTCTACCGGAACAAGAATGGTAGCCAAATTAAGAAGGACGTAGGAGGCACTTTTCGGCAAGTGACGGTGACGACTGGACTCCGGCAGTTTTGTTTCGACGGCAACCGCATTATCAACTGACGCCCAGTAGATTTTCTAAAACAAATCTCTTTTTTTCATGGAATTCATGGAAGGATAAATATAGAAAGATGGTGTTCATGTTGGAGTCCTGATCACTGCTATTTTGTATTTGTAAAGCATGTAAAGAACAAAAAAAAGCTATTTATTGAGAATGATAATATGTATTTCATTGAGAATGATATGTGTGTGTTTTATGTTTCATTACAAAGATGCCCATCCCCCTTTCTCGTACTAAAAGAAGTTATTTATATTATCTTGGCCGACGTGGTGATCGTTGGATCAAAATCACGTGGGCTGATTTCCTGGACTGAAACCTCAAATCACTATCCACTCTCACAATTAATACTTGACACAGGGTTAGTCGTTCTACTTATTAGGCTGACACGATACACTGACACACTTTACTATAGTCGTCACATCAATCACTTTATGGATCTTCAAATCTTTAGTGTAGGTCTGGGTCGACACTAGCTTGAAGACCTCTAGCCATAGAACTTCAGACAAATTGGATGAACCTCTGCTTCAAGTTTGGGGCCTCGGTGCCTCTTGTGGGTGAAGGAGTTTGGCAACAACATTTGACTCAACAGCAAGGGACCTCGGATGACTGCTTCCTTCTATTATTTTTGACTTGGCTAATTCTTTCTTTGACCCTTCATCTGATTCTCTGCCTATGTGGACCTGTCGTCCACATGACTGCCCACGTAAATATGGAGCTTACATGGCAGTCAACGTGGCCATCTGGCCTGTGACTTCGGATCTGGGGGATAACAGTAGATACAACTCAAGGAAAAAGCAATATTAGTATTTGTTCAAAGGCATAATCAAGGACTTAGCACTTTGCGGCAACATAAAAATTCTCATCTTAATGAAATAGGACATTTAGACCCTAGACACACAAATTACTTCTTCTAGAGGCGTTGATTCATCAATCACTTTTACTAACTTTACTCATTTGCAACAACGAATGAGATTTGGAATGTCGGGATTTTTGGTAGCAAGTGAGATGCCCTTCACTTTTGTAGAAGATCAATACTTCGAGGAGTTTATACAAAAATATGTTCAGCCTTCTTATCGAAGGGTAAGTAGAAATACTGCTCGTTATGATTGCATGGAATTATTTCATATCATGAAAAATAATCTTCAACGACTTTGATGGAAATATGTGTTTTACATATGATTGTTAATAATTGGTTATTAGAAAATATAATTATTGCTTTTTGTTTACAAGAATATCCACATAATGGTCTAAATTTATGTAATACTTTATTACAAGTTTTTAATGATTTTGGTTTTTTAAATAAATTATCTAGTATTAGTTTTGATAATGCTAAGCAAAATAATGCATGTAATACCTTTTGATTAGAACTCTTAAACCAAATCTTCAAAATTGTTGCACATGTAGTATGTTTGTCACATATTTGATTTAGTTGTCCAAGATGGTTTGAAATTAATACAATCACAAATACAAAAAATTAGACAGACAATTAATTATATTTCTTGTTCTAATTATAGACTACAAGATTTTGGAAAAAATTGCTATAATTTTGGATTTTTTAAAAAAAAGGAAATTTCTTGATGATGTGTCAAATAGACGGAATTCAATATTTCTTATGTTAAAGTCGTGTTAATGTTATACTAATGCTATTAATGTGTATGTTAATTCGATATAAGACCCATTTCGTATTGATGGTTTATATTGGGAACCAGAATTTAAGGTCATGAAATTTTTGAGACCTTTCTATAAGGCAACAAAGCTTGTTCGGAGGTTTATTACCCAACAAGGTGTATTTTTCTTGAACATTTGGTAGAAATTGCTAATCAGTTTTCAAGTTGTAGAAATGATCAATTTTTTACTAGTATAGTTAATGCAATTGAGAAAAATTTCGAAAATATTATGAAAGCCTACCACTTATTTTATTTTGGTAATAATTATGGACCCTCGAATTAAATTATTTGTAATTCATTGTGCTATGGAACAACTTCTAGAAATTTATGTTTTAAGATAAATCTTATGAATAAAAATAAAAAAAAAAATTCCTAATGAACTATTATTCTAATAAATATGGAAACAATGTAACCATTCGTGTGCAAGTTCCACCAGTCTCTAAAAAGAAATGTTCTCTTTAATTTTGTATGATAGCTCAGAAACGTCATGGTAGTTATTCTTCTTCTACAAGCTCAAGTTCAAGTTCAACTAATAACACGAACACTACACTTGTACAATTGGAAAGACACTATAATTTTGATCACTATAGTTTAATTTCTGAAGATGAGATATTAAATTTGGATATTGTACAATTGTGGAAATTAAATGAACAATCTTATACAATATTATAAAAAATGGCATGTGGTATACTCACAATTCCAATCTCAATAGTAGCATCCAAGTCTACTTTTAATGCAAGCGACACAGTACTAGACGAAAGGAGATCATGACTCAAGAAAGATATTTTGGAAGCACTTATTTGTGTAAAAGACTGGGTATTGGCTGAAAGATTCACAAGATAAAATTATTGATTGACAAGCAAAAAAATAATTTAAATAACTTAATATAGATGAGTGCCAACCTAGTGGGAATTTACGCAAGCTAAATGGATACAAATAATTGATAGTGGAGTAAGTGCCAACATAGTTGAGACGTACTTAAACTATACTATGTACCTAGTTGCAAATTATTTTTGTTGCTATTTTTGTTTACAAAGTTAGAACACATCGATGTCAATTAGTCGTAGAAAGAAATTCTAAGAAAGTCAATGTAATTTAGTTTTAATAAAAATGTACGTAAACTTATGTAATTGCATTTTTATTTTTATTTTTTTCATTTTCGATTGAATACATGATTACAATAAATATAAAATTCAAATGAATTATAATATCATATTATCAATAAAATCTTCCAAATTAATAATTAAGGAAAAAAAAAAAAAAGGAGAGGCCCTTCACGGTAAGTATGCATTAGACTTTTTCAAATTACAAATAATTTTAATTAGTATAAAATTTGCCTCCATTCTTTAAATTTTAAAATAAATAGACGGTTCACTCCTAATCAGATCGGAACCGGCCCTTCACGCTCATGGCCCGATCTGATCTTTTATATTATATTACGGTTTGAGCCTGACTTGGACCGAGAATCAACATGGACATTGTTGGTAGAACTATGAGGCTCGTGCCGTTTAAGTTTACACACTGATTGGTTTGGGTTAGCCCTTTCATTTCGACATGCATACACTTATTCGAGCCATCGAAAGTGGACATTTAGAGTGCTTGTATTGTTTAGATACTTAGTTTTTGCATAATTTATGATTGATTTAGGAGAAAACCCAAATTGGACAAGTTTGGATGAAATTGGATCGAAACTATGCAAAATTGAGGAATTAGGGACCGAAAAATCAAGTCTTGAGGTTTTGGGACTCCAACTGCAATTTCTTAGGACTTGGAATGAACAAGTGATTGAAATTGGGACGAATGCATGATGTTTGGAAGTTAATGGCCTACATTCCAAATACTGAAGGATAGAGGCTAGACAAGAATTTCATATGGGGGACAGAAATGTACAGTTTGAAAGTAACTTGGCAATTGCGATTGGAAGTGACTTGGTCCTTGGTTGTTATCGCAATAGCACCATATTGAAAAACAGGGACTACATTGAGTATCCTTTGCTATCGCAAACTTTAACGTATGCTATTGTGAGGCGGTAAGTCGTGGAAAAATTTCAGATTTTGCTTGTTTCCCAGTTTGGCTCAAATTCAGCTTTAGAAACATAATTGGACTCATTTTTTTAGATAGGATTTCAACTCTTATATAGAGTTCAAATTTTTCTATAGTTATGGACACAATTTTAGAGAGAAAAGTACATAAAATATCAAGATCAAAGAGCAGAAGGCTAAAATTTGCAATATTTTGTGATTGAAGAAGATTCTAGTGTAAGATCTAATTTTTTCCTTTATCAAGATTCCAAGAATCTGGTATTAAACTCTATTCTTTTTTTCTTTCATTAGTATGAATAGTTAAAACATTAGTTAGGGTAACCAATTTAACGAGAATAACACCACTTTTTCTATAAAGTCATATGAGATTTTGTGAAGTCGTCGTTATGGGTCTTAGGACAAATTTTAGTCGGAACGAATTTGTGTATTTCAAGTGTGAGAACAATTAAGATTCTTTTTTTGTCAATGTAGTTTCTCCCACAAGTTGGCTTTTGTTAAGTATCAGTGATAAATTTAATCGAACTGAAATCCTCGCAACTAACACATCCTCTATAGGAGGTCAATGTAATTTATGACAAGGTTGGGACCCTTTCACTCAATATATTGGGCTAGGAATCTCATATCATGATTAAAATGAGGATTGATTATTATTTGGCCTATGAATAATTTTTTCGAAATTTTATATAGTAAGCCCTTCAAAATCTTCGTATATAAGTGTATTAATCTCTACTTATAATTTTAAAGTATCTATTATCTATAGGGCAATCACCCCCATTGTTCCATTCAAAATATTCTACTTCAATTCTAGTTAATCTAAAATAAAGAATCATCCTTTAGGGAGATCGATGTAATTTGATAGTAAACGAATACGTATTTTAATAACAAATTGGATAACATGGGAGGCCGTGGGTTCTTACATACATATAACCCTCTCTTAATTACTATTTTAAACTGTCGGATTTTTCATTTAATAATTAATCGTGCAAGTATAAACAATTATAATAATATAAATTATTAAAGATAATATTTTAACCATTTATAATTAATTTAGAGTGATAAAAAATTTATAAATACCAATGCATATGATTTTAGTGTCCTGGTGGTGGTTTATTTAATCCACATGACATGTCATAATATTCATTCACTCATAATCCATAAAGCAATAAAGGAAAGAAATAAAAGAATTATAATCACTTATGGCTCATCCTAAGAATTTAAAGTTACAACAATAATTAAAGTAATCCACTAGGCCAAATTCTTCAATCTTCTTGTAGTCCAAGTACAAAATATGGGCCAACTTAATTTCAATTCCAATCTTTTCGACAATGGCCCTTATCTATTTAGATTGGCCCAAGTCACAAAGAAAAGTCCAAAAAATTAAAATAAGTCCAACAATACAAGCCCTAGTAACACCATTATGTCACCACCTCTGACCACCCCAACTCACCCACGCACAAAAGGCATAAGCTATAATAGCCCCAAAAAGAGTAGTCACTGGCGGCCACAACACTGTTGGCTACTACAACACAATAACAGCAGCCACAATCAATGTCCTTTAAGGGGTAGTCGTTGTCACAAGCAACAATCGAGGCTGCTATGGCCAGCAGTAGCAATGGCTGTTGTTGACACTAGTAACATTGTTGCTAGAGTCAGCAGCAGCTGCTGTGACCAATAACAGCTACTGCTTTCGATCGCAGAAACTATAGCAGACGCTATCTGGTAGATCTACCATAGTGTTTTTGCTCTTACTTGTTCCATTTCTTCTTCATTCTAAGCTTTCAATAAACACTTCCAAATCACAAGTTCTTCATCCTCAAAACTCCAAATCTTCTGTTGAATCAAGAAATCCATTCCACGAGATCATTCCCAGTTTGTAAAGTGTAAATGATATGCGAAGGGTAAAAAGGCTTCAAGGCAAGTCATTTCTCTTTCTAGGCTGGCGGAAACACTTTCACTAAATATAAGTGGATGAAGGTCAATGAGCGCATGACACGTAAGCAAATAAGTAAAACGTGATTCTAAAATAAAATCAGTTATAAATCAGCCTATAAAAGGCCACCACCTGTTATTTCTTCTAAATGATCCAATTGTCCCAAAGTCTTAAAGAAAATTTATAAATACTTTCGCCTAAGAGACGAAAACCATACAAATTCAAATATCTTCCTAAAAACAAACATTTATCCTATTGCCCCAATTTGAGTATCAAAATCAGTGAGTTTATGAGGTGAAAACCCTGACTTGGTGAGATGAATTTATTGATGAGATTTCTATGATCAACAAATTGGCCTCATCTATAGGAAAATTGAGAAAAGCAAACCATGATGTTTTCTATTGAAGTTTAGAAAACCTTGAGATCCAAAATGATGAGCCAAATAAAGGTAAATCTAGAAGATGGAGTTGGAGGATACAATAGTGATGATCCATGGATTGCAATGCGAACTTGAAGCAGCAATGAGAGGAAACACCGATAAAGCCACAATTGGCGTTTCTTCCATTCATCATCGTCACTTATAGAAGAAAATGTCTACCACAAAAACTATCCAAGAGATGGTTAAGGGCCTAAAGGTGTTAATGGCAAAAGATGCATCATTACACACAAAAATTGAGAATTCTAATGTAAAGCTGGCAGGGGCGTGTCTAGTGAAAATGAGATGAAACTTCGTGCTAGCTCTTTTGGCTAAAATAGTGGCATCTTGTAGACGTAAAAATTTGACGAGACTATGCTGAAAAAGAAGTGAAAGGAGCGACGTGACAGTAAATCCACACTGAAAAAGCTTACGGATGAAGTAAGCTCACACGACAGGAGGTTTAACCAATATTATCTTCGTGAAGGCCAAAAAGTTAAAAAAAAAAACTCATCAACACTTTATGCAACACTTCTCCATTTGAGGAATATGAAGGTCAACCTATAGATCATATGAGATGGATGACGACAATGAGTATTTGTCATTCTCAAATGTCAGAGTTTCCATCTTACATTGGATAGACCTGCTAAAGTAGTAGTACAGTAAACTACCATTTGGATCAATCTGGAGTTGGCCATATAGTTGAAGCAAACATTCCTAGGGACGTTTACAGTGAGTAGAATAGGACAAGCCCCAGCTACAATGTTGAATGACATGGGGCAGGAGGAAGGTAAGGACCTTAAGAGCTACTTTACATGATTTAGTGCTGAAACTATATTAGGCGAAAAGGCTCGGGACACCATGTAAAACGGTATGTTGATGGAAACTCCCTTGTAGACGAGATTTTTGTAACAAGAACCCAACCTCTTATCACTAGTTAGTGAAAATCCATTTTTCCCTTTTCCTTCACTTTGCGAAAGTATTAAGCCCCAAGTGTTGAGCACGTTCCCATTTGCCATGGTCTTCCTGCTGCTTTCGGTGATCAACTCCATTCTCTCTCATCCCCAAACGTTCTGGACCTTGCACCTTAGGGTTTGCGCATCTATTATCATCGAGGTATTTTCTTTATCTATCGAGTTAAATGGTTTCTTCTTTTAAACAGAATGTGGTTGGGGGTCTTCTAGGGTAAATATGACTTTGATTTGTGTTGAGGCGGGCATTCCTCCAGTGATTCCTACTGGGCGGATCATGGAGGCGATGGGGGCTCTCATAGCTCGTGGATGATTCTAGAGGCTCATATAGATCATAATGCTAGATGGGGGGCCTCCTTGTGGCCAATATATATAAAGGAGAGTGAGCTTGAGGGTTTTAGAGAGAAGTTCGGAATTCCGACAATATCGAAATGCTGATATCGACCCTAAGGAGAGAGCTTGTTTTCCATTGGAAGGGTGTGTTGTAGTGAGTGAGCCGATCCTAAGTTTCCCTACATCCTTTTTTAGGTCCTTAGGCAGTATAACCTAGCCCCTACCTAGTTAGTGCCCAACGCGTAGAGCCAGTTATTTGGGGCTTTTGTCCTTTGGAAATAGGTCAATGTTGGCAAGGATATGCCCCCACATGTCTTCTAAACCCTTTTTCAACCTCGAGCCTCTAGTGAAGGGGTGATACTGTATGAATCCCTGGGGCCCACACTTTCCTTTTATCTGGTGGACTAGCCTCTATCAAGAATTGGAAGTCGTCCTGATTTTAGGTTAGGGGTCGCGGCAGACAATGGAAGGAGATGTGGTCCCTGAGAACACTGTACCGACCCATTACCATAAGTATAGTGAGTTGAACTCCTTTTGCGTGCTATCTTTCTTAGTGTGTTAACTTCTTCATTTTTTGCCTAACACGAGCTTTGTGCAGCTGTAGTTAACCGGTTCGAGCTCGAGCTCGAGCCATCCGATGGGCCATTATCCGAGCGATATACGAGCTTACTTTAGAGAAGAGGTACTTCAAGAACATCATCAGCAAGTGAAACCTCTTCGTCACACACCAACTGATGGTTACAAAGGGTAAGGTAGGACGGTTCATCCCTTTGTTTGTCAGCAATTTTCTTCTTCAATTTTCTTAGATGTTCCTTTCTATTGTAGGACAACATGACAAAAGGAATACGTAAAGCCCATCCTGCTCCAATTGAGGAGTTTAGAGAGGCGCAGAAAAAGAAATCTTTGAGTACCGCTCTCCACCTACAAAAATTAGAGAGATGAATTAGCCTGTCTCTAAAAAATGAATCCCCCACATCTTCCAGATAAGAAAGGGGATAAGGAGAAAGAAAAAGAGGTTGAGCTCCCCTAGAAAGGCCCCCTAAGAGGAATTGGGTTTTGTCCAAGAATATTGGGCTCGACCTTCCTTTGAAGCATCAAACCACCATTGGAGAGTCACTTCGACGACCCACTCTTGCCGAACTAATTTCATCCGTAAAGGTTACGAAGGTAGAGGAGGTGGATGATGAGGTGGTTAGTTTGATAAGAAAGAGTAAGAAGAATGAGGTAAGTAATGCCCCCTCAGAGAGAAAGACCCAAAACTTTTTAGCTAAGAAGTTGAACTCACCCCCACAATCATGGAGATGTTGCCTACTGAGGTCCAAAGGGCAATTGAGATGTTGGAGGGAGGGCTCGCCCTGCAGGCTCGTTCTCAAGGCTTCTTTCTAAATGCCCAAATGGAGGTGAGGCGACTGCAGGGCCTCAACAAGGAGTATCTTCAGAGGGCCTAAGACGCTGAAGCTGCCCTGACCAAAGCCAAGGTTGAGGCATTTTTTACCAATAAATCCGTTGAAGTCTCTAAGCTAAAACAGAATCGAAGGTGGAAGTACTCTCTAAGGAAAATGATGAACTGGGAAAGGAAACCTACCTTTGCAAAGCTAAGGTGAATGCTTTGACGAAGCGAGTGGAAAACTCAGATAATCTTTAGAGGATAGCTTCGTCAACTTTGGAGGCTGCTAACAAGGAAAAATGAGCATTGAAGGCTCGCGTTGACGAGCTAACTACTGAGGTTTCTCGCTTGGGTGGACAATTGAAAAAAGCAGGAGAGGCGGCTGTGAACGAGTATGTCGCCCACTTCCACGAGATGACCGATATGATGGGCTCGGTATACATTGGAGAAGGGTCGCTTGTAACATGAGCCTCTAATTGGTAAAAAGAGGTTGGCTTGGGGAGTAGAATACTAAAGGTATAGATATCAAGAATAAAGGTTTGAGAGTCCAAACTTGCATTATCCCCATTATGGAACAGAGAATGAACATTTATAATTTAGTGAGGTAAACGAGACCCGTCAGATGATAGTATACGTGGCCTCATCAGATCGATTGGCCCTTCTGTCGCATACATTAATCAATCAATCAACGCATTAAATGCTGAAACCTCTTTCGTATCCATAAGTCCTAGTCGTTGCAAGTGGGATTTAACCATATAGGTGTACAGGGGCAGCGCTGGCAGTGAGTTGTCTTGTCAATCATTTCATCATAAGATCTATTAGGGATCTCGTCATCGCCTCATCATGACTGACTTCTACATCGTGCATCTGCCCAAATGGGGTTGGTGGCTGACTCCTACATGGGGCATCTACCCAGTGGGGTTGCTCGTATACATCCAGGTCGCCATATGTCGTGTGAGGCATGGGGCCCCGAACTGGCTACCATGTAAGCTAATTTAGTCCTTTTCGTGGCCCTTAGTTTTTCATGACGTAACAAATGTTATTTTAGAGTCTTAGGAAAGTAGCCGCAAAGGCTCTGGTGGGTAATACCATACTAATAGTTGAAGGAAAGAAAAATTTGCTTGAAAATCCTTATTTAGAAAAGCAAGGTCTCCTAAAAAATCCTTGCATTTCATGCCTTCTGCTCAGAAAGGCCATACTTCGCAATACCGAATTTTGTCTTTCTACTATCCAATTGGTTGCAAATCAAAGCCATCTCCAATCTATAAAGACCCTCTTAACATCAACCACCAAGGAAGCCTTCTTGTAACAAAAACCATGCTAAATTTACTTATCTCCTTGTAGTTAGCTCTCTCGTTCTCGACCTCTCCCAATCTTTTCTGAAAAGTTTCGAGCCTCTTCTCCAAGGATTTTTTTTTTCAAGTTGTCAACTTTTAAAATAAAAATTTCATACTCAATTTGCTAGTTATGGTGAAGTACAGTAGCTCGCATGAGATGAGCATCAACCAATTTTTCCCGTTGCTTAGGGATAGGCCATACACAGATTTCTCTCAAGATAGGTTAAAGTATAAATGGACCTGGCAACCCTGGAAATAAAAGAGAAAAGCACTAATAAAGCTTCCTAAATCTAACTCCTCATTAAAGCAAAGGATAAATAAAGATTTTGAATATGGAAGTGGTTTAGACCCACCTGACATCTTCCTTTTACCTTTGGAAGGATCCCAAACTAGAGCCAATGAGGAAGGAGACCCAAATCGAAGGGCAAAGACCCTATAATTGAAATAGCAACAGAAGATCTTGACTCTCCACCCCTTTGAAAGAGTAGAGGTTGCTGGTCGTACTCTTTTCCTCGTCCAAAGGTATGCTCTTGGATCTCCTAGGACCATCGTAGGCCAAGTCCTTAGGGAGAGCTAAAATTTAATGGCGTTTATGAGCTATGTTATAGTGAATTTGCACTATGAAGGAAAAAGAAATAATATATTATTTGAACATAGAAATCCAATAAATAAAGAGATCGAACCATAGACTTACACATAGTAGTTTGAATGCTGATGTTATAGAAGTCTGAGTTGAAAGGGTAGAGCAAGTTTTAAGATCCGCAAAATTTAGGACATAAGTTGAGAATATGTGATACTAAAGTATGAAGATCGTTGAGACCATGGAGAGGGCCTAATTTATCTATATAAGCAAACGAAACAAAGTAAGGAACCATCAAAAGTTTGGAACATCAAAACCCAGAACGAAAAGTAAGGAACTAACACTTACTACATTCACTGTAACATCATGGAATAATGATAAAACGATGAGGGTCATTAGGTCGAAATCTCCAATTTCTACGAACAAAGAAAAAATCTTCTTTCCGGTTATGCACTTATTAAGGGTAATTACAAGTTTTGGCCATACTTTAGAAGATCTAGGGGAAAGATAATAATACCCATTTTGAGAGTTTTCCTTATTTCTCGCTTTCATAGGATGATAAATAGATCGAAATTTATCTGACAGAAGTTCTCCCTCCAAACCCCTAAGTTTCCACAATAAGAAAGACACAACCATATGGGCACACCCATTAGGAGTAAGTAAGCTAAGTGGGAACAATATTAAAAATGGAAAAAAATTACGAAAGAAATAATGAAATAGGACTCTAAGTCCCACGTCCATCGAAAACTTATGGACAGCTATACAGTCATAGAAAGGACAATCAGAAGTTTGAAATTGCTCGGGGCACAGTAGTTCTATATCACCAAGGATATTAAATCAATCCCGAATCTCGTTCAAATCTCTCTCAGAAAAATTGGTAAAACTATTTAAGGCTTTAAAAACATCATTATTACTAACATTAAGGCCACTCAACTTGCTTGAAGGTTCACACACCTCGTCTCATACTGAGACCTTAAATTGAGAACTATCACTCAGCTTAGGAAGTTACAGATTAATAATGGAACTAGAAAGAATAGTTTTAACATGAGATATCTAGTACGTAGAGGTTTCTCGAAGGAAAAACAGTATTGGGAAATGCATCCTTAAGTTTAGAACTTCCAACCTCAAAGTTACGGGATATATTTTGGGAGTCTCTTTGGGAAGACATTGTAATAAAAAATCACAAGTGCAAGATAAAAGTAGAATTCATACTTAACTAAAAGTTATAAAGAAAGATGGAAGGAAGCAGGAGAAAGGGTCACATGAAGTAAGTTTAGCACCATAGACAAGGGATAATGTAAAACAAGATAAAAGCAGAAAATTGCAAAATAAAGGGGTTTATTGTAGGTTCTAATTGAAGGTATGAGACTTTGGGTTGTATTAGTATTAATCTCAACCGTTCAAGCTATTTCCTATGATCACAACTAATGAATATTAACAAGTGTCTGGATGAGTTTCAAAACGAACGGGCGAGATTAGACATTAACAACACGTGCATTAAATGCACATAAGGCATTGACCTAGAAATGCCCCTATAGTGCATGCAAAAACTGCTACAATCATAGCATGTCCCCTCAATATAGTCCATATTAGCTGCAAGAAACTAAAAGAAATATGCCTAATAATAGATTCACAAGTTAATAAAAACACAACAAGTCCTAAATTTAATATGAATTCGGGGAATATTTGTTGAATTAAGAGATCCATTTCGTGAGCTCATCTCGAGTTCACGGAGTGTAAGCGTATACAAAGGGTAAAAAGCTCACCCAAGTGGAAGGCGACCCATTCCCCTTCTAGGCTGATAGAAACACTATTACTAAAATATATATAGGTAAATATTCAAATCGTGACTTAAAGGCCAATTAACACATGACACGTAACCAAATGAATAAAATGTGATTCCAAAACAAAATCAGTTAAAAACTAGCCATAAGAGGTCCCCACCTATTATTCCTTCTATATGACTCAATTATCCCAAAGCCTTGAAGAAAATCTTTATATATTCTCGCATAAGGGAAGAAATCATGTAAATTCTAATATCTGCTTCTCAAATAGTTATCTCTGTTCTTACTCAAATTTGAGCATCAAAATCAGTGGATTTAGGAGGTGAAACCCCTAGCTAGATGAGAGGAATTTGTTGATCAAATTTTTGTTGTCTATAGTTTCCATGAAAAATTAGAAACAAAAAAACGTTTGGAGCTGAAAATTTCATCATCTTCTCTTGATACAGAAGTGCAAAAACTATGAAAATGAAAATAGAAAACCCTAGTACTTTATGGCTTACAATAGTCTAGAGATTTCAGAATGTACATACCAAATTATAAGATTGGGAAGAGGATATTCTATAGCCAAAAAGTGATTATATAAATATCTACTTTAAGTACAAACACTTGTAAACATGGAAAATCAAATAACCTAACACCACTCATACTAAGAATGCATATTATACTAAGATTTTAAAAACTAGTCCTACTCAAGGATATCTATGACCATTAGCTTTGATACCCATTTGTTGTTTTTAAATTTAATCACAAGCGAAAAATGATTTCTCCATCTCAACTACAAGAGTAATTTTACCACTTGGGATATGCTATCACTCGTGAACCCAAAAAGTGGAGAGGTTATTGAAGTTTATTAAGGCATATTATTCCTAGCTATGTAGTAGGCATGTTGTTGGAGGTTGGCCTCTTGGTGCCCATAGCCTTTAGAACCACCCACATCATAGGTTATAGGCGATACGACGTTCGAGGCGTTGTCGCATAGGGTGGCCTAAAGTGGAGGCAATATGTCATCCCTACTGGTGCCATTGCTTGTTTTACTTTGAGGGAGAAGTCCCAAATCTAACATGGATGAGGACCCCACAATAGAAGCAAATATAGTTGTAAAGTTGAAGTCTCCATATTTCAAGGATGAAGCCTTTCACTTCAGAGAAACAATAGTACATATGTAAAGTCCTATTGTTTCAAGAATGAGGCCTCTATAGGTAAGCGAAATGGCACATACACAGTGACACCTCTGATGTGACAAGAAAAGTCAGTTGAGACGTCGCGACTACTAAGAACTCATTTTCTAGGTAATTAATGACAATGATGACCTATGACCTTGTGCCTTCTAAGGCAACACATTCCTATGCACATTTAAGTCGCACAGCATTATCCTAGCCCTCTATTCATGTTTCAAAATAGTATCTTTTAGATCAACAATTCATATGTATACGATAGATGGACTTTCACGATGAAGATTTATTAGCTCCAATGACTAAAATGGATGATATCTCCTATAAAAGGGGACATGATTTCCATTTTCCAAGATTTTTACTTTTCCAAGTCTTTTGAATTCATGAGCATACATATACTTTTCAGAAGCTCCAATGTTAAACTGAGATTCTGGTAACTGTACTTGGGGATTCCTTTGAAGTTAGAGAAGAAGACGATGTTTTAGGAATTTCTTTTACATTTTCCCATTTTCTCTATCTTTTTCTTCATCTTGTTCGTTTTTAAGTCATTTATCTAAAAATGTCTAGAAAGTCTGATAAGAACTTCGATGACATGGTGTCTGGGAGACAACAATTAGCCATAGTACCATCTTCTCTTAGCTATATTGAGGTCTAGCAAAAAGTTGTGGAAGAAGCTTGAGAGCCTAGTAGACTTTTTTGTGTAATGGGAGGCCTTTAATGTGGCCTCGATTGTTACTGAGAAAAAGATAATGGGGTATAGGTCTCTATATAGGATTCTTGATTTTGTAGAGTTGCTAGTGCTCGAAACCCGTAGCAAGCCTATTATCCCTAAGTTGGGATATATGACCATATGCTAGGTCATAAATGCCGAACTTAGTTTATCATCCATCCATTTTCTTTTTAGTTATTAAGTCCCATAACTTAGCTCTAACCAAACTAGACCCAAATGCTTTGAGTTAGATGGTTGTGTCATGGATACTTTGGCATGAAATCACTTTAGGTGAAGACATGCCTTTTAGTATGTTTCACATGATTTATGAGCCTCAAGTGACATCGTGAGGAGCTTATACCCCTTTTGTCATAGGTCTACGGAGCTCCATCAAATACTAGAAGGAGCCATGGTTTTAGGCTTCAGGCAAATAGAAAACTATAGAAGAAGATGCCGTGCAGCTTCTGATTGTTTCCACAACTTACTCTATTGCTACCGAATTCTCATCACTAAAGTGTAACCTCTTCTTTTTGTTGTTTAATATGACTTAAACGTATTTTTTTGCAGGCTTCCTTCCTTGTAGTGAGCTCTCAAAAGTGAGTAGGACATAATTTGGGTCATCTACCAACTCCTCCATACAACTAATCACTACTCTAAGCACATCGAGAAGAATTATTTGATGGACTAAAATGGTAATTACCGTTCATTTAACCATTTTCGTTCCTTTATGCTAACAATTGTTTCCTTTTGCAGAAAAAAATTATAAAAAAAGGTGCTCTAGTGCGACATGTCTTCAATCCGTCGAAGTATGGCGATGGACAAGGAACTGAAGACTTCCACCCCTACCTATAACATGTTGGGAATCTACTTAAATATGCGCAAGGAAATGTAAAACATTTTCAATTCCCATACAAGAATCTGCTTTGTGTTTAAATAGAAAATGTGTTTCGACTAAGACATTTGATGATTCTGCAAACTTCTTTGTTGATTCTCGAACTTGAATGATCACAACTGCAATCCAAGTCGTCCAATTGTCCCGCCTCTAATAGTGATCCACACAGAGAACAAAAATGATAACTATGAGTTTCTTTTCTTTTGCTAGCAAAAATAATGAATTTTTCTCATACAATTTTTCAAACCCTATAAGCCTATTAATATAAGTCCAAGCGCGCTTGACCCATTTTTTAAACTTAACTCGGTCCATTATTTAATTAATCAAATTAATTAAATCTGGTCCATGAATTAATGAATACAATTAATTAATTCGGGTCTATTAATAAGCAAACCAATTAATTAATTATCCACCACTTGTCAATTAATTAATTGGTAAATCTTATTCTATTTTGTGTGTGACCCATTAGATTCTCAATCACGGTGCTTAACGATGTAAATTATTATTTTGATCTAATCAAGATTGATAAATTAAAACACCCCTTTTAATTTATCATTAATTCACGTTCATCGTCTCAAATGACATCTAGCAATGTGTCGGGCAATACATGTAACGATAAATGTCACATGGTGTGACAAAACCAAACTTGTTCGTTTACCGTGAAGCTATAATCTTTTTGTCAATATGATCCGATCAATTACGAGTTATGAATATGTGTCAATCTCAAT
>CAIGRL010044129.1:0-13432 GCA_903798325.1 Fraxinus xanthoxyloides
TTAAAAAATTAATTATGGTATGAAACCGAACAGAACCGAACGGTTCCATAATTATATTTAGACCTGACAGTTCAATTTATTAAATACCAAATTTTTTTGATTCGATTCAATTCTCTTCAGAATTGAATCGAATCGGACCATATCTAGCCCTACTCAAACACGAGCATAATGTTGTGAATAAAACAAGAATATTTACCATTTTGGAAATGGTCATTTCTCAAATAAACTACTACATATGTTCGCTTCATTTTATTCGATATGAATTTCTCTCTTTTTCTAATCACACATTCTTTAATACAATAATTTTGCAAGTAAAGTCAAAATTTTATTTTATTTTTAACCATACATTCTTAAAAAAAATCACTATTTCAAAATATATTCTCCAAACACATTTTAGCCATTGTTTGATGCCATTATTTTGAGAAAAATAGATTTTTGAATAGTAAGGGCTCATTTGGTTCCTATTTTGAATTTTCTATTTTGAGAGTTTGTTTTGAAATTGTTAAAAATGTTGGAGGAGCAGCAATAAATGCAATAATAAATACAAAAGTTGCGGTCAATAAGGTAGAGATCATCAAAACACCAAACAATGGTAGATTTATCATTTCGAAAAAATATTTCTCAAAATAGAAAACTAAAAAAATATGTTTGGTTTGAAAATTTGAAAAACTGTTTCATGACACTTTATTCCATTAAATTTGATTATTCAATAAAAAAAATATAACAATTTTATATTAATATATCATTAAGTAATATATACATCTTAAAGTTGGTGAATCAATATTTTTTTCTCGCTATAAAAGTAAAATAAATAATAAATAATAAATTGAGTTCAAAATATAGAGAACAAATTAATGATTCATTTAAATATTTTTTTAGAATTTTTCTGTAGAGTTTGGACTACTTTTTTTATATATAATTTTTACTTTTCTAGAGATTTTTATAATTCTTTTTTTAAGATTTTTGTTTTTATTTTTATTTTTTTAGAATTTTATATTTTATTTTTGAAATTCAAATATTTATTCCAGTTTTCTAAAAGGTGCACTAAAGTGGTGCTAAGGATGTGATGCGCGGCGAAAATCGTTTGTACGTAGAATATTTTATTGAGTAAATATGTTTATACAATTATTTATTGTAGCAAATAATGATGGAGAAAAATAAAAGACAATCGGACAAAGTTTCCCATATTTAAACGGTCACACGATTCAAATTCAAACAACGAAACACAGGGAAATACCTATTCCACACACTGACTCTCCCACTGCGAAAAGAAGCCATTTGCTTTTCTCTTCGTCAAAATTGAAAATTTTCCCACTCACGAGCACAGAATTTCATGGAGAACGTTCAAATCAACCCCTTAGGTCAAAACCCAGAAACCCAAATCCCAGATCCATCTGTTTCTTCCAGCAATTTTTACTGTGAAGGAGATAAAATCTTGAATCAAGAAAGTGAAATTTCGGCCATGGAAGAAGATGAAAGTTCAGAGTCATTAGCTGATTCAATGGTCTGCGATTCTGGTTCAAGATTAGTCCCGAATGGAGTCCAAAAACCTAATTGTTCAGGTTGGCTTTTATACATGATGTTTAGACGTACGATCTCTCAAAATCAAGATCAGGGTTTTTTTTTTATCAAATAAATAATAAAATTGATGTCATTCTATGAGATAATGTTTAGGTTGCTGATTTTTGTTATCAATTTTTGGTCTACGAGTTCGTTGCTCAGCTAAACAAGAAAAAGTAGATGGAAAATTTTCAATTGGCCTTTATTTTTCATGTTTTTTAAGCCTACTAAAATTCCTTTTTATGTCGTTTTCTGTGAGTTTGATGAATGTATAATATGTACTGTGTATCATGGTTCTGATTTCATCACATTGCTTTCTTGAAATAGAGGAAATTGTGCTTTTTGTTAATGCTGGTTCCAAGGAGTCAATTGAACCAGATTTTGGTATAAGCTTTCTGGGTGACAAATTCTTTGAAGGGGGAGATACATTTCAAACTGAGGAGTTAATCAGTAGCGGTGGAGACTATCCATTCATTTATCAATCAGCAAGATTGGGAGAATTTCGCTACTGCATTGATGGTCTTCCTCCTGGAGATTACTTTCTGGATCTTCATTTTGTTGAATTAATAAATATATATGGGCCCAAAGGGATGCGGATGTTCAATGTTTTTGTGCAAGATGAAATGGCAAGTTGGTTGATTATAGCTTCTATTGCTTTGTTATTTGTAATGCTAAAATATTCATGACTTTGTTTATAACTTGGGGTTAGCTTAAATGCAGATTTTATCTGATTTTGATATCTTCTCAATTGTTGGTTCCAATAAACCTTTGCAATTAGTTGATGCTAGAGTTTCTATTAAGGATGATGGGCTGCTCGTGCTACGGTTTGAAGGGATAATTGGAAGCCCTGTAGTCAGTGGCATATGTGTTAGGAGGGCACCACCTAGAGAGTCAGGTATTTCTTTGCTGTTAAACTCCACGATAAAGGTTGAGATTTTAAATGAGATATCTTTAATTCTCTCTTGTTGGTTGCAGTGCCTTGCGTTAATCGTGAATGTTTTGTATGCAATAACTGCGCAACCGAGATAAAGTATTCATCAGCTCAGGTATGTTACAAATGATCTTATGCATGCAGCAATTTAAGGGCAAGGACCTGAGTTCCGTAATCTCTAACTTTTACAGTTTTGAAACTTCTTATTACTTAATGATAATTGGAGCATACAGAAAAAAGAAGTGCGAATGAAATCAACAGCCAAGTATGAGAAAACGATACAAGAGCTGAGTGACAAGTTGCAGCGCAAGACAGATGAATGCTATCAATCTTGGATGTCTTGGACAGCTACTAACGAGCAGCTAGAGAAGGTTAGGATGGAACTCGACAACAAGACATTCCAAACATATACCCTTGGTGAGATTTAATTGAAAAATTTCTGACTTTTATATATTTTGCTTTTAAGATGTATTTGGAGAGAGCATGGTTGATATTTTTCACATGAAGGGGCCAAAGTGTCTTTTGGTTTCATTTAGATTAGATATCCACAAATTATGGAAATGTGCATAACTATTTTATTTTTTATGTTGAACATTACTTTTGAAGTTTTCCTCAGTGTTCGAAATGTGCATAATCATTTCTCATTTATGATTTGAATAGATTATAATGTTTCCTGTTGATTTGCTCACAAGTTGACTTTCAGCCTTCTAATGTGATAATTTGTCAGGTTTATTCGCACTATATAAATTGAACTTAGTTAGCTTCTTGCATTCTGCTTTTGAAAATGAGCATTTAAATTTTAGAATGATAATACCGGATTCTGCCAGATATAACTAGTAAAAGAAAAATGGAAAAGAAAGAATGAAAATAGAAGGGTGATCAAGTAAGTCCTTATGAGGAATAAGAAATAGTAATGGGTGGTTTTAAGTTGGTACTTTAAATCAAATGGGAAGAGATAATGTCAAAGACTACGTTTTCATGAAGAATATAGCTATGGTCATTATCTTTTATATTCTAGCTAATTATACTTGATACTACTAAATAGAGACCTAAGAAGCACGTATACGGATAATAATTCGAATACAACACGATATGGGTACGCTAGTATGACTTTTTAAAAAAAAAATTAGGATACACGGATATATGATATAAAATTCAACATAATTTCATTAAAAATATATTAAAATTGAAGCATAATAATAAAATAATATACTAAAGTAATTTATCTTAATCCTTAATCGTCTAAACTTCATTTTCTTCAACATTAGGTTCTTCATTATCATTAAAAAAAAAAAATCTTCAAACCTAGCTCATCTAATTATAGATTAGCAACATCAAGTAGTCCAACACCTTCAAGAGTAGCAAATGAGGTTTTGACAATATCCTACATTTTAGATTCTACTTTTGAATATAGATCTATCTTCTTGATAATCTAATTGTATATTTTCCATAAATATTATTAATATTCAGTCCTTGTTTGAGCTCCATTATTCTCAAAATTCATTTTTTTAACACTCATTTTCAATCGCACATTCTTTCATAAAATAGTTTTATATGTAAATCCAAAATTTTTCATTATTTTTCAACCACACGTTCTCCAACTTTTTACTATTCTAAAATGCATTTTCTTGGTAAAATGGAGCCCAACAGAGGGGCTCAATAAGTTATTAAAATAATTAAGAAATACATATCCGATTAGTATCGGATGTGCATTGAAAATAATTAAAATACGTATTCGATACGCATTGGAAATTTAAAAAATATATGTATTGGGTACGTATTGAATGGTATAAGAGAGTATCCAAACTTGGATACGTATCGGATACACGAGCGTAATGAATTTATAAGTATCTCTGCTTCTTAGATAGAGACTTTTAGGGTCAGAATAATTTACACAGACTATTGGATGCCTTTTTTTATGATTTCCTTTTTTTCTTTGGATAATGAGGTCTTAATTTTCCTCTGTTTATGTTCCTCTGTAATGAAGGATGACCTGTAAACATTTTCAATGGAATAGCTAGGTTGAAAAATATAAAGTAATTTGCAACGATGTTGCAGGCCTTCTAAATACAAAGTTATCTGAGTTTTAAGTATTTTTACCTTTTCAATAGATCAAACTCTGGAGAAGCAAGCTGACAAGCTTGGGGCGATCTCAAACAAATATGAGAATGAGAAGAAGTATTGGTCTGTGGCAATCAATAATCTACAGCATAAAGTAAAGGTATTTAGTATTGTTTTCTTCTACAATTTCAGAAGAAAATAGCGTTCAAATAAGAAAAAGAATCCCTTGGTGTATATCAAATAACATGCTGAAATATGTTATATAGGTGATGAAACGAGAGCATTCACAGCTTTCTCGTGAAGCACATGAATGCGCTGATTCCATTCCCGATCTGAACAAAATGGTCTCTGCAGTTCAGACACTGGGTAAGTTGTTATCAAGTTAAATTCAATAATCTTTCACGTGTAGGGAGTTTAATGTAATACAGATCACTTTGCAGTTGAACAGTGCGAGGATTTCAAAGTGAAGTACAATGAAGAGCAAATGAAGAGAAGAAAGCTTTATAATCAAGTTCAGGAGACAAAAGGTTCGCAACCTTTTTTAATTCAGTTTGACAAATCATTGAATGATTTTAACGATAGCTTAGCTTTGAACATCAGGAAATATTCGGGTATTCTGCCGCTGCCGTCCATTAAGCAAGTCAGAGGTCTCATCCGGGCGTGCATCAGTTGTGGAGTTTGATGCAGCCAAGGATGGAGAACTTGGAATTCTTAGTGGATCTACAAAAAAAACTTTCAAGTTTGACCGTGTTTACTCACCAAAAGATGGTCAAGGTGCTCTACTTTGTTTGACGTATAATTCTCATCTGAAGAGAAATTATCAAGACTAACGCTTTTGGAGACAGATATATTATTGTGGTTACAAGTTGACTCTATGCTAACCTTTCGGTCTTTTCATTAAACAGCTGATGTATTTGCCGATGCTTCGCCTCTGGTGATTTCAGTATTAGATGGGTACAATGTCTGTATATTTGCTTATGGACAAACAGGAACCGGCAAGACGTTTACAATGGAAGGCACTGAGGTTAACCGAGGAGTGAATTATAGGACATTGGAAGAATTGTTTAAAATCGCCAGTGAGAGGAGTGAAACTTTTGCTTACAGCATTTCAGTTAGTGTACTTGAAGTCTACAATGAGCAGATTAGGGACCTGCTGGCTACATCGGCATCCAAGAAGTAAACTCGTGGTTCTTATATGCACTCTACATGCATTTAGTGGATGTTTGTTATACAATATTGGACTGAACTTGACATTGCAATGGAGAAATTTTTTTATTCTTTTTCCTCTTTAGCGCTGTCAAGTACTTTCTAACCCACCTAACCAAACATGCCATTAAAATAGTATGAACTTAGAAAATGTTTTTGCTTTACTTTTGAAATGGATTGCTCTTTATTGGGTAACTCCAGGTTAGAGATAAAGCAAGCCTCAGAAGGGTTTCATCATATCCCGGGGATTGTGGAAGCCAAAGTGGAAAATATAAATGAAGTGTGGAATGTTCTGCAGGCTGGTAGTAGTGCTCGAGCTGTTGGATCAAATAATGTGAATGAACATAGCAGT
Source organism: Fraxinus xanthoxyloides (assembly GCA_903798325.1). Taxonomy (NCBI): domain Eukaryota; kingdom Viridiplantae; phylum Streptophyta; class Magnoliopsida; order Lamiales; family Oleaceae; genus Fraxinus; species Fraxinus xanthoxyloides. Next base: position 6,111 of record CAIGRL010044129.1, read on the forward strand.
CGTTCTCACTGGTAAACAGCTTTCGCAGCTATTTCAGTTTGTTGCTTGTCCAGTGTGTATTTACTGTAGTGCAAGTTATTATGTTTGGTACACAATACAAGACTAGAGAGCATCATGACAAAGATTTTAGCTCATTGTTATTTGTTACTATCCCATATTGATTAGTCCACTTTACCAAATATGCCATGCCCTAATTGTCAGATTTTTTCCTTATGAATACGTTCGCTATCTTTTCTCAGCATGCTATCTATAATGGTAAGAGCTAAGAATTTAATCACGGAAGAGTCCACGAAGAGCAAGCTTTGGCTTATAGATTTGGCAGGAAGTGAGCGGCTTGCAAAGACTGATGTGCAAGGTGAGCGGCTCAAGGAAGCTCAAAACATCAATAGGTCACTCTCTGCTCTTGGAGATGTTATATCTGCCTTGGCAAATAAAAGCAGCCACATACCTTACAGGTTTTCTTTAATCTTCTACGTCTAATTTGTTCCAGTGGCTCCGAGACACTAACATTCAGATTTAATGTGTTGTGGTTGTAACTTCAGGAACTCCAAGCTGACTCATCTACTTCAAGATTCTTTAGGTGACGACATTATTTTTCATTCTTATATTGGGTCCATATTTTCTAACAGATTAAGGTTATTCATTATTGTAGGCGGTGACTCAAAAACTTTGATGTTTGTTCAAATTAGTCCTTCCGATCACGACTTGAGTGAAACATTGAGTTCACTTAACTTTGCAACTCGAGTTCGAGGAGTTGAACTGGGTCCCGCTAGAAAGCAAGTTGATACCGGTGAGCTCCAAAAGATGAAAATGATGGTATGTTTGGCAATCCTAAATCAAACGTTCTGTTAAAATATTGTTTATCTATGCTAATCTCATCTTGGTTTGTTGCCCATTTGTTTCCAAATCTTTCTCAGCTCGATAAAGCAAGACAGGAATCTAGGTCCAAGGACGAAGCTATGAAAACCCTTGAAGAGAGCTTACAAAACCTAGAAAGTAAGGCCAAAGGGAAGGATCAGACTTACAAAAACCAACTAAACAAGATAAAAGAGTTAGAAGGCCAGCTCGAGCTAAAGACGTCACTCCACAGCCAATCCGAGAAACAAATTTCACATCTTTCGGAGAGGTTAAAGGGAAAGGAAGAAACTTGTGAGAGACTTCAACAGAAGGTGCCTTTTTACGATGATCAGTAGTATGTTAATAGCTTGAAATTTTTCTTAATAATTGTTCTCGTAATATCTCTGAACTTTGAAGGTCGTAGATCTTGAAAACAAGCTCAAAGATCTAGAAGAATCTAAATCTACAGCATACCAGGAAAAGGTTCTCTGACTTGACTCATTGTGGAAGCACTTTTTTTTCCCCCGTCTTCTGATTGTTTTAATTGCTCGCTTTTTCATGGTGACGGGAAGTTTTATGTGGCTGTTTCATGATTAAGTTTTTATCATAATTGTGAGCCAGGTTAATTATCTTGAGAAGAAGCTGAAAGAGCAAGTCCAAGAGTATGAATCTCGCTCTGTAATCCTTCAATACAAGGTTGCTAAAATTTATTATTGCATTAACATGGAAGTATGGTTGACGTTGTATATGGCAAACTTATTCTAACGATAACTTTCTCCGACTTTTTAGTTTGATGAGCTTGAGACGAAGTTGAAAGAGCAGGAACAGAATCCGGAGGTTGCGTTACTTCATCAAAAGGTGAAGCTCTCATCCATTCTCACTCTAGTGCCTGTAAATGTGTATTATCACTTCTCTGATGTTTTTACTCAAAGTGCACACGTTTCATTAACTGTAATGTGTTTTCTTGTCTAACAATGTTGAATGAACCAGAAGTTTTGGGGCATTAAAAAATGTATGATCAAAAGAAATGGTGTAGCCAAAAGTACTAATATGCCAATGCTAATCGTAGATCAAAGAATTCGAAGATAAAGTACGAGAGCAAGAAAAGCAGTTGACACTCACGGTGATTCCAGAATCTGTCAATCCATTTAGATCCACCCCTACTGAACGTGATCAATCTGTTCGAGACGAGATCACAAATGAGACTGAGCACCGTATTCTAAGGAGCTTAAATTCAGCAAAACGCCAGGTCACTCAAGGATCGGTTTTGGTAAAGGAACACAATACCCTTCAAGAGGTTCGAAAGAAAAGATTGTCAAGAAGGAAGAGTGAAGTTGAGAACAATATGGTGGTACCAACTCCAGTAAGTGATAACAAAGGTAGACAATCCGATCCACCTATACCTTTTCCCAGGGTTTCAAGAATGACTAAGCCAGCCATCTCTACTCAAAGGCCTGTTATTCACAACAAAACAAGCAGAGATCCAGTTCAAGGGATTAAAGAGAGAGAGAGCAAAAAAAGGATTTGGTCAAGATAACAATGTAACCCTCACTGTCCTCCCCAAGCACACGAGAAAGGCCACTTGAGTTCTGGTTGTCTTGAAACTTACAAGAAACACAGCTGCACATATACTACTATTTAACTGTCTTGTATGTTAGAACAGTTGCTTTGTATCATTAACATGTAATGTGATGTTTGAGTGGCCAATCTCAGTCTTGGCTCTTTCATTCATTAGGCTTGACAGTAATATGTTAACCTCAGATCTGATTATCCATCTAATACAATAGATATATATGAACGGTGTTATGGGTATAAAAATTGTTCAACGAGAGAATGATTAAACTTTTACTTGTGTTAGAATCTATGCTTTTGTGAGTCCTGGATCATCCAACTAACATCCTTTTCACGAGCATTCACAACTGGTATTGTAGTATCAGTATTTTGCTTATAACATTGGAGACAAGGAGAACTTTGCATAAAACTCTTGGTCCTTGAGTGATTTTGTGATATATTCTGTCGAAGTTTGCATATAACTTTGTCAACACAGAGAACTTTGCATAAAACTCTTGGTCACTAAGCTGAGTGATTTTGTGATGCATTGTATTGAACTCAAAATCTTGCCGACCTTGTAGTTAATACACCGTGGCCACATTTCTGTCCACCTAACAACTAACTTGTTAGAATGCGAGGATGCAATCCCAAGGGTGGTGCAACAACCGTTTGCACTTTGGTGCAACAACCGTTTGCACTTCGAAGCTCTAGTCAAATATTGAAATTGGGTGTGGGAAGACGAGCATATAGAGTTCTTGCTAGATTTTCAAATATTGCATACTTTCGAATGAAAATGAACAAAATACATATAGGTTATGGTCGACTCGAAAGCCTCATAAAAAGAAAGCGTCAATTGCTTACTCGACATATAGGTTATAGGGTCATGTCTTGCCACATGTATGCCCAATTAGTGTAACATATTCAATTTTTCACAAGAAAGGACAATTGATAATCCTTTTGACTAAAAGGACAACACCGATTTTCATAGGAGAAGCATCATTACATTCAATTTCAAATCCTTGTTAAAAAAAAGAAGTGAAGAAGGAAGATAATTGCTAATAAAGAAGAATTTTGATATTTTTTTTTCTAACTTAAGTTGTAAAGTGACACAATACAAATTAGTAAAACTAGTACTCTGAAGTTATTTTCATTTAGGAAATATTGCAGGGGTCTATAACCTTTTCAAAAAGTGCAAATTGGTCCAAACTTTTAAATTTTGACAGCATCATCCCAAACCCTTACATAAATATGCGACTGAAGGACCCATTAGGCCGTTACCATCCAAAATTTTGTTGATATCCCATGAAATGCACTTGACAAAAAATTCTCTTTTCATTTATCCAAAATCGTTGTTAACCATAAAATGTTACCTCATTAACTACACATATTCGATAACTTAACAACTCATTATTTTAGCATAAAACAACCGATTAATGTCATATGCAAATGACTAAAAACTATATTAATCTCTAACAAATTAACTTTTCAACCTTCCAAATCTCTTCATTTTCAAGTTCAAATCGCTTTTCTATTTCTTTTTTCTTTTCCTTTTTTCAAGATTAATTACAAAATATGAACTGAAACAAGTTGTGTTTGAGAAAAGTCCAAAGATTGGTGGTTAGGCCAGGCAGGATACTGGTATTAAATAAAAACAAAATTTGTGTTGTTTTTAGAAGTAAATTCAGGTCTGAGGATGTCATGAACAGCTTTGCATTATTTTGCTAAAAGCTAAAATAGTAATGATGAGGGTCACTTGATGGTTGACGTGGGTCTGGATGGAGTTGCTGCCGCCAAACAACTTGACGTAAAAAATGCATTCTTCTCGTTTTTAGAACAACCAAGAACAACTCCACCTCCCCTACCGCTCAAACCCCTCATTGTATATACATAGATACATATATTTATGCACATCACAAAATTATAGTTAAACTAGACGTGTCATATCCTTTTGCCATATAGGTTGAGTAGAAACAAAAGTAAAAAAAGATTTACACCATGCGAAATTTATTTTTGAAAAAATAGGATATGAAATATAGACACCATGTTAAAAAATAATTTAATATTATATGTAAGTAAAATATATTTAATATTTCTACTTATTATTTATTTATTGACTTGCTTAAATTAGAATGATTTTTAAATGTCAAAACATGTGCCAAAAACGTGTTCAGCTGATGTCGTTCAAATAAGGTAAGCCAGTCAGTCAGTCATGACTAACTGGATGCTACAAGTTAACAAATTCTTGGCTGCGATTTTTTTGGATTTTCAAATCCTAAAGGAGGTGCAATATTTACCTACATTATAATAACACGGGAACATCTACTTACCATCTGAGGTATGTTTGATTGGTCAAAAATTAAAAGAATGAAAGAATTTTTTTTAACAAATCGAAACTTTCCTTAATATAGTTATTGATCATATCAAATATATTTTATACATATACAGAAATATATATTTACCTTAATGGACTATTTTGATGGGTCAAATAACTAAAAGAATGAAAGATTGTTTTAACAAGTTAAAAATTTCCTTAATTTAATTATTGATCATATCAAACATATTTTATATTGTTCTTACCGTGAAAAACTTCTATATTTTACGTAAGACACATTCATGTCTTGGAGGGGTCTTTCACATTAGAAAGAAAATCATTAGGGAATGGATGTATGCTTTGAGAAAAATCTATCTATATTTGACAATCTACAGTGTCAAGTTCTGAAATCTTCTGAGTACCTACAGTGAGTTTTGACCGATTGATGTTTCATTAAAATATCTCAAAGGAAAAGTCGTGTTCCTTAATCGTAATTGAAGAGAACACACATGTGCATGAATCATATAATCCTACTCAAAGATCAAACTACTTGGTGTGAGTTAAGATTGGTGAATCTTAATCCAATGAGCGGTTGCGGTTCTCCAATAAGTCAAAATGAATAAGAAAACAAGGGAGTTGTTCTCTATTTACTTTTGGTTTTTTTAGTTAATTTTGTGAAATTACTAAATCAAAATTAGTGTATTTTTGAATCTCTGATAAATGATTATTTTACCCGTGGCATGGGGGCCTGTTGATGTTTCCCCTCCATGTTATATCTAATGTTCATCTTTATTTAATTCCAGACTAAATTATATCTTGTAAAATACAAATATGTTAAGTTGTCATTATCAGAACTACGCTTAAAAATGTCTTTAGGAAGTTATGATTGACGGGCGTATTCTAGCTGAAACGAATAATTGAGACAAATTGTTTAATTAAATAGGTTTTAGTACTAACATTATCTATTTATTGAATAGTTAAATGTTAAATTATACTAAAGTTAGTTTTTAGTTCAACTCAACAATTAAATTATTTCTTTGTTGAAGCATGCAATATACCAGAGTGCGATTCCTGATCAATTTTGTCAAATTTTCGTAAATGTTCCCACAAATTTTCGAATTTTATTTAATTATTATTGAGTTTTCTTAATGTTCTTAAGAGTTTTTTAAAATATAAATAGTGTAATTATAAGTATCTGTGCAACATGTTAGGTCTCTATTTGTAATTGGTTATTCATTAGACATAATGGAATTGTGATTAATGGCAAAATGGTTACGGGTTAGTAATATAGTCCTTGGAGACGTCAAAGATATCCAAAAAAATCACATATTATTAACGGAATGCAAATAGAAGTCAAAGGAATGTCAAAGTATTGCACAAGTTTTGCTCCAATTTTTCAATCACAAGTTGCAATGAATTTTTAACATAGAAAATATTCGAATTTGAAAAATAATATTTGAAGAAGAATTAGCACTTGGAGTTAGTTTTCCAACAAACTTTCAATAACTTTAATCGGATATCGATAAAGAAAGTTATGATGAAAATACCGACACATATTCAGAGACAGTTCACTGCCCGCCCGATAGGCTCTCGGGCCGAGCCTCAATACGTGGAACAGTAAAATTCGATTTAAAGTTGATTTTCAGTTCCTTTTTCATTCCAAATACCTCCATGATAAATATACCGCCCATAAGTGTCTCATGGTGTGTAGAATAATTATTTTGCCTTAGAGATCTCATTATTTAAGATCATAAACACATTCCATTGTTTCAATCACAAAATCATTGTTCATATATTTGATCCCTTATATTGATCTTCATTAGTAGAGCTTTGTTGTGAGTTAAGAGTTTGCTCTTTGAAATTCATATATATATTACAATATCTCTTGTATCGGCCTATAGATCAAAATATCAAAGATTTTTTGATCAAAAACCAAAAGAAAATCCTGCATTCGAAAATTAACCTTTAGAATTCCAGAGTTTCAGAAAGAGTCTTGGAATTTCGGTGCTTGAGAACGAGGTACGTCCTCGTCGATCCATCCAGAGAGAAAAGTAGCTTAGAGCTCTAAGAAGTGCGGGAGTACACAGTCAAAGGAAAGTATCTATAAATTAGGTGACCAGAGTCAACTAAGGTTTAGTAGTGCTTAGACTAATTGTAAGTTAACTTTTCTAGTGAATTTTGATAACCCAAGAATAATTAATCTAGAGGGGTGAACTTGTTTTTGAAACTTTTTCGACAATTAGTCTCAAATTTATTTAATTCACAAGATATAAATGTAAAGTGTAATACGAGAAGTAAATATACAAATTCAATAACTTAAGTCAAGTATGGATATGACACGATATAAATAGAAACTTAAAGTGCAAGAATGTAAAGATAACAAACGCATTTAATGGGGTTCGATATACAATGTGTTCTACGTCTCCGTTACCAAGCTCTCCTTCACGAGCAATGCCAAATGCACTATAATGATAACTTACAATTAAGGAGTACCGATCATTAAATGACGTACAACAAGGAATACTTATTCTTAGGTAACTTACAACAATGAGAACATATTCTTAACAACGATCGAGTTTTCAAAGGGCTCTCGAAACCATCAAAATGTAAGTAATAATTTTAC
>CAIGRL010044148.1:0-14387 GCA_903798325.1 Fraxinus xanthoxyloides
TATTGTCATAAATGTGCATCGATTATATATATTAAAAGTGTATATGTCCAAATTGATTGGATTTGGGGTATAACACTTACACATGTTTGGTGAAACTTGTACCAAATTCAGTGTTTAATATTTTATTTGGATAAAAATCAATTTTTTTTATTAAACTTTGATAAATGTCGATAAAATGTGTAATTAAAAAGATATGAAACTTATAAGTGAGCTAAATGAAATATATGATTAATATTAATTATTAAATTTGACTTATGTTAAAACTTAAGCCCTTATTTGACCCATTAAAATTATAATTTATTTTTTTCTCTTTTTATCAATTACGCATTTTAAGAAAAAAATACTAATGCACTAAACTTAAAAATTTTCATTTTTTTAAGAACATATTTTGAGCGTGTTTGGGGTGATTAAAATTCAATTAAAATTTGAAAATATAGCCGTTATTGGGTCACACTCGTCTAATAAAAGTCAACAATAACGACTAATTTTTCAATTTTAATCTGATTTTAATTTCTATGGAACACGCCTTCTCTACAAAAATTACTATTCCAAAATATCTTTTTTCAAATTTTCATTACCAGAATATTTTCAACAAACTCTATTTTTAAAGGGTATATTCTATTATTGGGAGAGTATCCATAAATTTAAAGAGTTAGAATTTTGAAATACTTAAACAAGTTCTTTATATTGAACACTTAATTTTACTATTTTCAAAAAATATTTAGGGACCGTTTGATTACAAAGATGAAATTTGGGTGAAAAGAAAATGAATTTAAGGGAATTGAGGCCTAAAATTTGTTTTACTGGGAATTATAATTAATTATTTTTGATTGGTATAATTTTTCACCTGGAAAATTTTGAAAGATCGGTATCTGTTTGACTTTGTTTTTTATAGAAATTGTCCATTAAGTTGATATTTTTTTTACCATTGAATTTAGAATTTGTTTCAATTGTAAAAAAAAGTATAAAAGTTTTAAAAAATTACAATTTTTTTTACTATACTGAATACCATTCGTTTAACTTTGTTTTGTATAGAAATTGTCAATAAAAGTGATAAATTTTTTTACCGTTGTATCTAAAAAATTTTTCAATTGCAAAAAATAAATAAATATAAATATAAATAAAAAAAATTGGAAACCATTTTCCCACCACTTTTCAAGGAAAAGCAAGAAAATTTGAGTGTGTGAGGAAAAATGGGAAATCATTTCCCTAAAAAGAAACCTATCAAACACAAGAAAAGTGAGAAAATGGAAAACAAATTCCATTTTCCATGGAATTCCGCCATACCAAACACACCCTTATTATTTTTCTTTATCTTTTATTTTAACTAGCTTTTATTTTGATTATTTTATTGTTTTTGTGCATTGAAAATTGAAACATTTGAAATGCATTTAATTATAGAGGAGAGCCGAACACACTCCCTAAATTAAAATGTTTATTTTAAAAATCTCTTAGATGATGTTTTAAAGATTGACTCTTTAAAATAGAGAATATCTCATGTTTAAAAAGTCTTTTGGGGGATATCTAATAGGACCAAACAAATGCTAAATTTAATCACTACCAAATAAGGACAATTTGTAATAAAATAATTTGACCATTTGGCTCAATTAAGACTTTTTTTTTAAACTAAAATTAAAATCAACAATTCATTTTAATTACACATTTTATAAGATTTACAACTTTATCAACAACTGCTCAAGTTTATTAAAAAATTTAATGATTTATGCTTGGTGTAGACTCGGGATGACAACCCTCTCACAGGTGTGGGTCCGTGATTATAAAATAATTGCTGCACACCCTCTATGAGAGGGTTGTCGCAGAATGTACACCTAACACAACTCAAATCCAAAATGGTAATTGAAGGACTTTTCTTTTATATTGGTAGCCATTTACAGGGCATATCTGTGTTTTGCGGGGTCTGAGGCGAATTTCAATTAAATGCAACTCGTCTCGCGGTCTTAGAAACAATAATTATTAATCAATTTTGAATAGTCCAGTTATTCAACAATTTCTTTTTCAATAGATAATATGGTCAATCCATTCAGTTTTTTATGTAACAAAGGTGATCGGAGATAAATCTCGATTAATTTCAAGTTGGAGAAACTTCTTTTTGCTGATATAACTGTAATCAGTATGGTATTTAACTTACTTGTTTGACCTTTAGTTGATTTCCTAAATATTCTATTCCACAAGTACAAAATCAAATCAATATTTTTATTTCTATTCTATAATATGGTTATAAGATATCTATGAGATCAAATTGTGGGGAAAAAAAGTGTCCAAACAATCAGAACACGAACAAATAATAATCAATGATTATCGATGTTTCTAACTTAGCTATAGCGGGAGAAGATTTCCTTCCATTACATGTGTATGGTAAATACATTTCGCATTCATAATAAATTCAATTTCACATAAAATAGGAAATAAAGTTCTTATCTACAAAAATGGTTAAATTTTACACACTTTCTCACTTTGCACAAGGCTCACAGTTTTCAGACAAAATAAAAATTATCATTGCAACAATAATAACGATATATTATCTAAGGTCAGAAATATTTTTATAATATAACAATAAAATGGAAAAAATTAAATCATATCATGTAAAACCATATATGATATATTGCACCCAATTACCCTATAAAAGACACAATTTCACATCAATTAATAACATATTAAAAATCGAGAAAAGAAATTCAATCCTACAAACAAATCAATAATCCTCAACAGAATATTAAAAAAATGTAATTGAATTTAGAGACAAAACTATACAATAATCAATTAAATATATAAAATCTATCGTTCAATGCAATTAAAAAAAGAAACTAGGGTTAATAAATGATCAGATCAATAAAGATTTGTGCAACAATACATAAATATATACCAAGGGGGTGTTACACAATGGAATGAGTATTCGTAGTCTAAACACTAATTATGTGATTTACGATGTCATTGTTAAAAAAGTCTTATTGTTTGGAGTAACCGAACAAGAATTAACGAGTATAAATGACATGTTTTTAAAATAAAGAAGGAAGCAAAAAATAAAATAAAATAAAATAAAAATATTGCCCCCACTAAAGAGTTGGACTTGATGCAACAGTCTCGTGAGCCTCTCCTCAGATCTGACTATGACCGTTTAAATTTATAACTTTTACATTAATGATAATTTAACTCAAAATGTTAACATAAAACCTTACATTTTGTTAAATTCAAATGTGAACACATGCTTAATCAATATGTTATGCTAGACTTATGCTAGACGAAGTGAAGTTGATTGTAGCTAAATTCATATCTATCAATTACATCATTCTCTATATTTATTTGATTTTAATATGCAGTCAGTTGGTAAAATTTCACGTTGTTGGTGAATTTTGTAGGAAGGGACACTTTTGTCTCACGTGGCATATTATCTAATATTGTTTGTGTCCAAGTTGGAATTTAGCAATGACTCATACGATTTTTTGTTAATGTTTCAGATCGACTGATTATTAGTATAACTGTTAAAACTTAAGTAACTTCTAAAAATGACTTCAATGACTATAATCAATTCCTTACTCTTTAAAAATTGGTTTGCTACGAATATGTCAAGTACCTATAAATTTTAGATAAAATAAGCAAGTAAAGCCTTTTGCAATTTGAGTACGTAACATTTTACCCTAACTTCTTTTTCTTTTTTAAAAAAAAATTACTTAAAGCTACAAATAATCTCCTCGCGCTTTCACCAAAACTATCCTTGCAAACCAAACATGGCTTTATCGGGGTTGAACTCTCGCAGTTTCTCGTTTCACAATATCGAATAATCGAAACTTTCACTCTCCCAGTACCAATTACCAAACTATAAAAACAAATAAAGAAGACCCTCAATTTCTGGAGGTAACATGTCGCAGTCATCGCGTCCAGATAGCCCGGATGATCAAACGGTTAGATTTCCTTACAATGATTCGTCTCCTTGAAACTTTCCTGCGTCTGTAGATGTTATATACATATCAGCAGCAGTCAATTGTTCTAGAAACAGCTCAATTTCATGTCACATTACTCGAACCTAATTTTTAGATGTTTATGGGTAATCTTGAAATTTTAAATATGGTTCAATTCAATAATTTGAGTTTTTTTTTATGTGTAACTGTTTTTTTGACCCATCAAAAATTATTCCCTTTATTGATGACTGTTGAGCTGGATGGATATGTGCAGTGCTCCTTCATTTTGAAGTTAGGATTATTCCTGCTAGATGTTATTGAAATTCTGCTCTTTTATGTCTCTGTTGGTAGCTTTAATACACTAAGGATCTAAATCTATAAAGGTTTGATGTTTGACTTATGCTTGAAATGATATTAAAAATAAATTGTTGATAATCAGAAAAAGGGGAAATCACAATAGAGGTTGTTTGAGTGTTCGACTGAGAATCATATTAGGAAGCTGCATTTGTTATTCCAAATAATGAATATTTTACCTTTCTGAATCAAATTTACTGTTAAAACGAGGTCTAATATCGCGATAGCAATGTAATCAGTATATTAATGTTGCTCTTATTAAATGGAGGATGAATCAGGTTTGTTTGCAATGGCCATATGAAGACATTAAATCACACTGAAATGAACTAGTTAAAAACTAGTTGATATGAGAAGATACCTGACTGTGACATAAATCTTTGCCCTTTTTACGTTTTTGTTTTCTAAGATAGGGAAAGCCACTCTCCTTTATTGGATAGTAGGCTCTCACTTGTTCTTAGGAGAAGAAGCCAAGGACCTTGAATTGCACAAACAATAGGTCTTAGTTTTAATGTGGCACATTTCCTTTGAACCTTGGACCCTTGACAGTGACAACTCAAAAGTCATTAAGAAAATAGGGCAACCTCTCTTCAAAAATACATGCTTTAAATTAAACAGCGGATAATAATAAAATGACAGTGTAGCAACTAGCAAGGGAATTTCTTGTGATACATTCTCTAGTGTATTGCAGTCCATTCAGTGCGTTTTGGGTACATAGGATACAGGTTCAAATCCTGTCACCTTGATCTGAGGTGAGGTAATACATCTTTCTGTCATATGCGATCAATTGAACAAGTTCTGGTCATGTTAGAATTGTAGAAACAATGTAAACAATGGCACATGCTACCCTAGTTATGAATGCAAGTCAATGAATTGGACCCTGGATATGAATGCCGTCAACTCGTAAGCTACTAAATATTATCTGTCAGTGGTTTTGAGGAGCATACGGGTTGGTATTTTGGACCAAACATAATGATTAGTTAGTATGAATTTAAGCATTAATTTAGCTGGTGCACTACATTGTTTAAAGACGTCAACCAATCAAAGTCCATTATGATTTTGTAGTTGACTGAAAAGAGGAGATATATATGAAATTTGTCCTGTTCTATTATGGATAATTTTATTGGTTTGTGAATGTTGTGATTTGAATGGGTTTGATGATGATTGTTGCATGTGTTCATGTATTTGAATTCCAAGGTGCACAAAGGGCTTTGGATGATGTTTAAATGTACCTTTCATGGAACCTATTGAAGGTCCTTATTCGTCGCATTTCCATTTGATTGTTCATGAAGGATTGTGATTTAGTTATGGGATGAATATCTTTTTATACTCTTCCGGGTGAAGTCTTGTAGTATGTTCGACATATTGATACCATTCTATCAGTTTGCTACAGTAGTTGATTCAAGCTAATAGATTGGATTGCTTGATTATTTTATCACACAGGCAATGTATATTCGCGTCAAGCGTAATAAGATTACTTACTTTCTGACATGTGTGCCAAGTGAGACAATTTTACAAATCAAGGAGAAGTTGCAAGATCTCATTGATCAACCTGTTAATGATCAGCGCTTGATACTAATGCCAAATAGGGAAGTGTTAGATGATTCAAAATCATTGGCAGATCAGAAGGTATTTTCTCAAATACTAATGTGAAAAAATGTAGAAAATTGTACATATGTTCTCCTATTTTTAGGTAGCTAGTCATCTTCTTGTATTTATACAAGAAATGAATCAGATATAAGGTTTTTTATGTTTAATTTTAACGCATCAAATGCCCTTACATTTATTATAACTACCTTTGCATGGTAAGTAGTACGATTATATGATATGTTGAGTCATACTGCCATGTGTTTTCAGGTTGAAAACGATGCTGTTTTGGCCCTGACCCTGAGAAAAGGTCTTTTACTTTCTTTAGATGTTTCTGATTTATTATTTAGCTTTTATTGATCAGACGTATTCATTTAGTTTGCATCTTGCTGGTCTGTTTTTCATTTCTAAATTCCATGATCTTGACTGACTCACTCCATTATCAGCCTGAAGTATAAAAGAGTTTCTCTACTAGTAGTGAAGATTAAAAAGGGATGAGAATAATTGGAATGGATTGTTATTTTTTGAAGTAAATTGTTTACATAACTCCAAGGAGATTTACTTGGTCGGATCTTATCAAGTAAATCATTGATTTCCTTGATATAGTGGTCAAGTAATTATTTGTTCATTTGAATAGGACGAGATTTGGTAGGAATATTTGATTCATGAAAATCATGATTATATGATAGGGTCGCAACATAATTTTTTCTATTCCAAAAAGCATTTGGAATAGTGGAACATATCTCATCCTCAATTTGCTTTTGAAAAAGAGAAATTTTGTCAATAATAGAGGAATCTTTTAACTGTTCCTCAATTCTTTGAAATCTTATCTTTTCTTTTAAAAATTGAATATGCTATTTTTTGATATTAATATTATTAATAATTTTTTAAATAGATGCTTCTTTCAAAGTATCTATGTCTTTGTAAGAAGGAAGACTTGTAAATTTGAAAGTAATTTCTTGACCAAAAACATTTGTAATTAAACATATTGAATCTGCTTGAAAGTGATAAATTTGAACAATAAAATGACTATCAAGAATTACTTCTTAGTCTAAATCTTTAACAAGATAAAATATTTATTTAAAACAAATATTTGAATTACAAACATGAGCTTTTGAAAATTTATATTGAATATTCAGCTTTTTTCTACTAGCATCATAGAGACTCTCAGGGGTTATTCAAAGTATTTTGTAGGAATAAGTCCTTCCCTAATACAATTTTGATCGGCAGCAGAATCAATTAAAAGTCTAGTATGAAGTTTAAAATCTTTAATGATAATAATATTCATCAATACCATTTTTGAAGTTGATTTCGGCTAAGAACATAGCATTTCTTCTTTTGTTTGAGGAATAAAGGAATTTTTTTGATGTTTTGAGAAGTGATATCTTCATATTCAGAAGAATCGGCTTCTTCTACAGTTTCATTCTCTTGTTTAAATTTTAAGAGAACTACTCTCATACGAACATCTTTCATTTGTTTTGAAGAGTAGAAATCTGAGATTTCATAATATTTCTGATTTTAAATCAAAACTAAACGATTTTGAAGATTCAGCTTTAAACGTTTTCATAATATTTTGCATACTATAAGGTTTTGTTGAAGATTTTGAAGGTAGAAGAGAATTGAACTTTTTCTTGAGTTAACGATCTTCTATTTTCTCAACTATTTCTTGAATAAGTTATTCCTCTTTAGTAAGAATAATTATAGTTTTACAACCACATATTTCTTTACTGTGATTGGAAGAAGAGGACACATTAGAATTAATCTTAACATCATAATCTTCTTGATATTGATAAACCATTTCTAATTAGAATAAAAAAAAAATTTCTTCTTCTAAAGAATCAATTAAATTGAGAAGTTCTAGTTTAATATCTTCGTCAATTTGAAGATTATTAATAATCTTTCCCTTCATAGTTTATTTATTAGGATAATTTCCTTTTTGCTTGCATTTCCAGCAAGTAACATTGAAAGATTTTGAAAATCTTTTATTTGAAAACTTTCTCTTTGAAAAGTTTTCTGTGGATAAATTAGAAAATTCTTTTGCTTTGAAAAATATTTTTGAGAAGATCTTTTCCTTAAATAAGAAGGAAAATTTTTCTTTTTTAAATTTTGAAGGAGTAATTTTCCCAAAACTATATTGTTCACAAAATGATCCTAATTCCTTTCGGGTTTCAGATCTCCATATGTAAGACCAACATATGGAATAGAATCTTAATACTTGTTTTTGAGATATTGGAACTCCATATATAAATCTTTTTTTCCAATAAGATTGATGACAATCTTCTCGTAATAAAACACAAGTAAGAAACATATCTTTGTACCAACGAAAATCTTGAAGTTTAGGAAAATGAAGATTCACGAGAATATCAGATTGCCTATTGAGTACATCAACAAGAGTTCGATAAAATATTTGATAATACTAAATTATTGGTTGCGAATTTTGAATCAATGCCCATACCAATATATGACTTGTAGCATAAAGCCATAACTTCGGTGGTTTTAAGAATTTGATATTCAGTTAATCCGTCGATATTCCATTCTACAATGGATTTACCATCGAACATATGTTAGAATTTTGTTTTTTCTTCAAAAAGAAAATCAGGAGAACAGTTTTTTGGATAATAAGGAGGAATGTTTGAATAGCGATTTCTTGAATATCGTAATTTATTAATATGCATTAGTTCATTATCAATAAATTGAGATTCAATTTCATCAATAGTATTGAATTTTTTTTTAATCACAATATAACTTAGATAATTGAGTAGCTAGTTCTTTAAGAACTTTAGACTCACTATCTAAATTTCCCAGTTGAGGAATCATATATGAAGGATGAGACTTGAATAAAGAATTGACACGAGGTTTATCTTTTCCTTTGTCTATATATTTTGAAGAAGTGTCAGAGTCAGATTTATTTCAATTCTGTTAAGTTGAGAACAAACAGATTGTAAAACAATATTAGTATAATTGTTCTTAGCTTGAATATTTTTTATATCTTTGGCAACAATTCCAGAATCATCTGGTCGTTGACTAGATATCCTTTTGAGAGGAGAAACAAAAATTTCAGTGTTTCCTTGAGAAACAATTATTTCTTGCATAGGAGGATGAATAGATTGAAAAGTATCACCCTTAGCTGTTTTCCAAATCTTTTTTGAAGAATTTATGTTTGAACAGTTTTTGATTTAGTGAGTTTTTTGTTATAAATTTTGAAATACGTCAACTCATAAAAATTTAAATTCTTTGGAAAGGTATCATACTCTTCCTAGTAAAGATTGAATTTATTCTTGAGAACAACTTTTTTGAAATAATTTTCAAAAACTTTTGACTTCAGGAGTTTGTCAATAATGAATTCATTTCTTCTATCAATATTCGAGGAAATGACATTACATCGTCGATCTAACCTCTTTGAAGGAGGTGCCATAACTGAAAAAGTTGGAGAACCAGGCTCTTTTGGTTCAGCTTCTATATCAGTTTGACAATAAGTTTTTGGAATATTATGATTGAAATCTACTTCTTTTAAAGATGTAGAAAAATCTTGAAAATTGAAAAGTATTTTCATTAGATCTATCACTAGATTTAGAAGAATTTGATCTTTGAAAGATATTTGAAGATGATGGTTTATCAAAGATAACTTTGACATGTCCATCAAGAAATGAAATAATTTGATCAGGAATTTTACGAATAGGGGTTGGAACTGGGTTCTGAGCATTCTCAAAATCCCATTCTAAACCTCTGAATTTAAGATTCCAAGGAATTCTCTTAGGAATCATAATATTTGAATGTAAATGATTAACTTTAATCAAAAGACTTTCATCTCTTGGAGAAGATCAAAGATCTTCTCTCTCTCTCTCTCTCCCCTACATCAATACCTGTAGGCTTTATTTTCTAAAATGGAATATAAGACACTCAACCTTACTCTGAGGTCATGCTTCCCATTTACTTGAAAGTGGTGCAGAATGAAAATGCTCATGAATAATGTTGCATTACTTTAGGAAGATGTTCAGAAAGGAAGATGTTCAGAAATTTCTTTTCCTATTTCCCTTTTTGTGGCTCATAATTCCTTCAATTGAAAACTGGCTGTAGTTTGGGTGGAGCTTATGTGTGTTCCACTACTTTCAACGCCACACAAAATAGTGTGGTATGCCATTACCTGCTCTTATGGTGAATTTGAATCTCTTTATATATCAACCGAGTATACATATCTGAAATTGAACCGCTTATATGTTTAGCCTTGCAAGGAAATAATATGGTTTTCTCGATTTCATTGCTTTTGAGAATTGTTTTTGAGGGAGTCCTCTTTAGTTGAAAGTAGGAGGTGTAAAAACTAAATTTGAAGGTTGCTCATAATGCCTAGGCATTATTGAACAATTTCATGTGCTATCAGTGTTCAAATTGACGGACTACAGAAGTTTAACAGAAGCTGGATATTGTCTTACTTTAGGAATAAAATCAAATACATAAGGCGAATTCAAGTTATTTTTCAAATAAATTGCAATAATGGAGTGGTGATGAAAGTGGAAATTGGTCGAGGATGAAGGTTTTTCTCTGTTTTCTATGGTTATGACAGAAAGGTGAGCGAGCAACTTCCTGTACTCTGATAAGTTCTAGGAGTAAATAAGTCAACCTAATAAGTGAGAATATTATCATTATGGCATGTGGACGTGAATCTATGTGAGTCATTGTCCCTCAGTTCTTACCAATCTCCGGTTTGTAATCGACATATTGCTAGTTAGAACTTGGTTGAATAAGAATATCGTCCTTACCAGTTAGTAGTGATGCAAGTAAATAGGCAAATTGTTTCTCTTCCCTCTTAACAAATCCGCTGGCAAATTATTTCGTCGACTTTGTATGTCATGCCTTTTCTTCTTTCCTTAAACCCACCACCGTCTCACTTATTCTCGACTATTGAAGAATTTGCTCATTTTAAATGATATGAATAATTTACGCCATATTTTTTGCATATGAAAACAGGGGAAAGTTTTGCATCTTCGATGACTATCTATTTATACTAGTGCAACTCCTTTTGAAATGCTAAAATAATATAAACTTTTGAGTTTAATATTAGAGAGTAAAGGGTTGTTCTCTTTGGGTTTCAGTTTTGTATTTTAAGAATTTATTTTGAGTTTTGTGTTTTAAGTATCCATGTTGAGATTGTTTAAAATATGTTCTTTTTGGCATTTTGAAAAATTGTTTTGAAAACATTCAAAATGCTTTTTGAAAATTTTGGCTTTATTATAACTAAAAACTCTCAAAACGATAAATTTGTCGTTTTGGGTTTTCTTTGTAAATTTTTAACTTGTTTTAAAAATCACGTTTTCAAAAATAGCAAAGAGAACGCGTTTTCACTGTTTTGGAAAATCGAAAACAGAAAACGGTTTGAAAATGGTAAAGAGAACGGGCACTAAGTTTTTTCAGCAATTCGGGTGGAAGTGAATATCACTTCCTTAGTTTATGCTAAACAAAAATGTGGAAATTTAAAGTGAAACACTGACCACGGCTGAGTAATCATATATTCAGCTGTCTGTCATCATTTTCCCTGTCACTGGACTTTAAGATCGTGTTTGGTATGAAGTATTGAAGTGGTTTAACTAATATTTCTTCTGTAATGTCTGTTACTCCCCAACTCACTATAATATTTATGCCATAACCATGGATAGGAATTCTGTTGAAAGAAAAATCATCCTATTTTGAGTCATTTCTTGGTATATAGCTATTTTTAATGATTTACATGGTGTTGCAGATGATAATGAATTTGAAGACGTGAATATCACAAGACCAACGGATTATAACCCTTCCCCAAATGGTGGTCCTAATTGGTGAGCTGGAACATATCAGAAACGGCTATCTGCGGAAATAACTCACCGTACTGATTACTTTTCAACCAAAATTACTGCTTAAGTTGCTTTCGCAACATTAGAGTTTGACTGTCAAAGCTTTTGATTCGTCTGAAGTCTTTGGTTATGCTATAGAGTCGTGTATTTGAATTTGATTCTATCAGGGCCTTTCTCAATGGAAATCTATTTATCTCCCTCCCTATCTCCTATGTGCGCGCCTGTGCGTGTCCATGCGTGTGTCTTTGTGCTGTTGTTTTATAGTTGTTGGTTTAGTGGGCGGGGGAAAGAGAGAAAGGTTTGTGTTCATGTATGAATGAAAATGTCGGAGTAGCTAAAGGAAGGGAAATCAACTAGGAGGGCTGGAAGTTTACTTTCTTTAATTCTTGTCATTAGGAAGAGTGAGAGTTATTGCATTCGGAAGTATCTTTTGGCCATAATCTTGGGTTCAATTTTATAATAAATCAAACGTCGAAGGATACAATTTACTTTTAAGAAAGTTTGACCTGTATTTATAAGCTAAGCCAAACATGCTTGAATTATAAGCCATAGATAATAAGCTATTATTTCATTACTTAAAAGCAAATTACACAGTTAATCAGGAAGCAAATCCTTTTTAAGAACGATTTTTCATTACTTAACAAGTTTACTTTTCATAGATAATTACGAGTTAGGTTTCACTCAAGCTCAACACATCACAAGATTGCAGCTCAAGTAATGTAATTGACAACAATTTGGTAAAAACTTCATTTAATGAGAAAACGATATATCGCGCTCTCTTGAATTGATCATCATTAACACTTTTATTTTATACGATAGTAGGGTTTATCAATTGTTTCAACATCAAATTGGTGCAAGATAAACATTCTAGCAAGTCATGTTATATGTAATTAAAATTGACTTAGTGTTTTTTTTTTTTCAAAAATGACATAATGTGATTAATTTTATTTTCCGAAGTGCTAATAATGGAAAGAAGTATGTATTCTAAGCAAAACTAAAAAACAATCCAAAAATCATAAACTCAAATACTCAAAATTTACAAATCTTGTAACTTCATTTTCCTTTTGAATTCTTCTTCAAAGGTGCCGAAGTTTGGCATGATCTTCAATTGTGACCATACTTTCCACATCTTCTACACAAATGCATTGTATTTTATTTCATTTTTATGGTATTCATTATTGTTTAGGTCATCGGACTTTTATTTTTGGATTAGGAGCCGACGCAATTCTTTCTTTTACATCATCACCTCCATTCCAGTTATTATGATTGCAAAATGGAATTTTTTTCCTACTATATGTTTAAATGTACATTTGTCATTATTTCTCTTTGCTATAATTGCTAGTGAATGCGCACATGGGATGTTTGCTTGGAATTGGTGGCAAGTACGTGCCCTCTCTTCAATATTCACCAAGTATTGCGGTCATTAACTTAGCCGTGTCAAACGTTGAGTCGAAACTGGAAACTCGAGCTCGGTTAGAGCAAAAAAAGTTCAAGCTTTTTTTGGCTCGAGCCGAACTGACTGAGCCAATTCGATTTTATTTTTCTTTTCGTGTGAGACAACTGAAAGCTGCCTGCATGTAGTTGTGCCAAGCTACCTGTAATGTGTAGGCAACAATGTAGCTACTTCCAATTTTTTTAATTTTTTTAAAGGCCACACAAGCTAGCTCGGGCTCGAGCATTTGCCCCATAATGGAGTTCAGCTTGAGTCTCGGCTTAGTGGTTCCGAGCCACAAGCTGCCTTGGCTTGGGCTTTCCCGAATCAAGTCGACGAGCCATTTTGCTATTCCTACATTAATTTGATATTGTACGAATTCTTGTAAAAGGGATTACAAAAGTTGTCACTTCTTAGTACAAAGAACTTAACTTGGTATTGTACGACTTCGTGTACAAGGGGTTACAAAAGCTGTCACTTCTTAGTACAAAGAACATGTGAAAGAACAAGACAAAGAAACATCCATTATTTGAGTGATTCTTATAAGCTTGAAACTCATAAAATATGTGACTTGTGTGTGTGTGTGTGTAGTGTTTTTAAATCAAAATTCACAACATGTAACTTTTTATATGTGACTTTTTAATATACAAAAATAATTTATATTGTCAATATGTTTTAATAATCCTAAAATCCACAGCATATTGTAAGCCTAAAATTGCAGAACCCTAAAAGATGTTCATCAATTAGAAAAGAGGCACTTTGTTTAAAATCAATCACTCAATCACGACATTGAGAGCACAAATCCATTAACCCTAGTACATTTTAATAAATGTTACAACACCAACTCAATGTTCAGCAAATGTAGTGGAGAAACCAAAAGATACAAGTCTACGTTTGGCTCAATTGTAATAATTTATTAAAATTAATAATTATTTTAATTATATAGTTCATAAAATTTACAACATTTCAACCACACGTTTCATCAATTTTTATAATAATCAAGTAAAAATTTGGTTTTATCAGAACCAAATAGTGGCTAATATAAAAACTATTTGTACAACTTATTTTGGCAATGCTCAAATAGATTTTCCTTGATTATAATAAAAGTTATAACCCTTTTGAGGTCTAATAAACTTTTCAACTTGATTGTCGAGTCACACGAGTTAGGACACATTTGAGGTCTAATAAACTTTTCAACTTGAGTTATAACCCTTGACAATAAGGAACAATTGCATTTGTGGGCTCGCAATGCCAGGGTGGAGAGTTCAATTCCTG
>CAIGRL010044162.1:0-18439 GCA_903798325.1 Fraxinus xanthoxyloides
TCCAAGTTGACTTTTCACGAATTTTATCTGAAAATTCATCTGCATACAATTCGAGTTTGTCTTTATTTTAGTTTCTATTTTTCAATTTTTGTGGTGATATTGTTAGGGCACTAACTCAGTTCACCGGAGTAAAATCTACGATGCTCAAATTCTATTGTTCTTCCGTTCTATCTTGGGAAGCAGATGCTCAAATTATACCTCAAGCACGGGCGAATCTATTTTAAGGAAACCGTGTGTAACACAAGCCTTGGGTTAAAATTTTACTGTTTAATTTGTTTTCCAATTTTAATTTATTTTCAATTGCTAGATTATTAAATTTGTTATATATAATTGAATCTGTTATATGCAAAAACAGTATGTGAAAATTCGGTGTTTAAATTCCTGCATATATGGTAGCCATAGCATATACGGTAATTCTTGCATACATTGTAATTCTTACATATACGGTTATTGTTGCATATATGGTACCTATTGCATATACGGTAATTGGTGTATATATGGTAACTATTGCATACACGTTAATTGGTGTATATATGGTATCCAGTATAGAAACACTTGTCTAACACAGCCTAACCTATGTGCTTCCATTGAGCATCTTTTGAACTTCATTCCGTATACTGTCTCTTGCCACTATGGGTTCTAGTTTGTAAAGACTCATTGTTGACAATACAATGCTACTCTTCCAATCTCTGCTGAAAATTATTATCCTGTCTGCTGCCTTTATTTGGTGTGCCTACGCATTGCCTCTACACTAATAAGGAGGCTAACTTAGTGTGCAAGTCTGAAGACAAAAAGTTAGAGATACTATAGTGGCACGTCACTTGAAAACCACAAGTCCGTGGCACTTGATACCACCACTTCGTTGTATTGGTTCAATGTTGTATTGTATCACATTCTAATGTTGTATTGATTAAAAAACTTGTAATGAAATTATCAATTTTTATGCAATTTCAAAATTTGTTCACGAAGTGCTATTTTCAATTTTGTAACTGTAAAAAAAAAAGACTACGGCAATGTTAAAAAAAGGTTACAAAAAGGTCTACTGTAACATTTAAAAATCGCTGCAAAAGGGTCTACCGCAACGTTTGAAAAACGTTGCAAAATGGTCTACCGCAACGTTTAAAAAACGGCGCACAAGGGTTTTTCGCAGCGTTTAAGTATTCTCTCAACAGTAACACTGACCTCCACAACACACGCTAAAACGCTGCAAAAGGTCTACCGCAGCGTTTTTTGGCCACTACAAAAGGTGTGTTTTGGTGTAGTGATCGCAACGCCAAATTTTTGTTATAGCATATTTTTAATTGTTTGGTACTAGAGGGGAGGCAATGTAAGGAGTTGGTTATGATATTGTTGCTCGTGGTGATAATTCAAGCAAATTTGAAAACTTTGATGGAGTTAGTTGTGATCTTGCTTCTTGTAGTGATAATTAGAGCAAGTTTGATAACTCGAATGAAGTTAGTTGTGATCTTGATGATCTTATTACTCGTGGTAATAATTCGAGTAAACCCCAAGGTAATCATGTTGAGCATGCATTGCTTGGATTCAATTCACATTCAGTTATTGAGTTTGTTCTAATTGGACTTGTAAAAGAGGTTGAGAGTTTTGTTGGAAATTTTTTGATGAAAAAACTTTGTTGAAGAGTGAAATTTTATTCTTTGCATTGAAATTTGTGTAAGGCGAAAATTTGTTAGAGTTTGGATGGGACCAAGATTTTATTGGAAATTCAATTGGAGGTCTATTGGTGGTCAACAGTATGACTTGAAAAGTGTTGAAGGGGTAAAAGATGGATTGGGAAAAGAAATCGCGATTTTGATAGTTTTTCTCTCATATTCTAATTTAAATACTCCATTTTTGATAACCTATTATCTGAGGATTCTACCATATGTTAGACTATTCATTGTATTTTTTTCTCCTAGTGTGTTATGGGTTTTTTATTATAAATATATAGTGTAGAACACATATTAGAGATTGATCAATTGTCCAACTTATTAGTTTTGTCTAGAGAGATCCATTGTAATCCTTACTGTTAATTATAGTGAATTCATCACATCTGATCATGTTTTTTCTAGTAGGGTCTTCACGTAAATCTTGTGTTCTTGTGATTGTTATTTTCATATTGCCTATATCTCGTCTCTAATTTCTATTAAATGGTATCAGAGTTATCACTGATTTTTCAACACATACCTTACTTAGCTTATGTTTGCCTCCCTTTAAAATAAAACTTTTTAATTTCAGTACTCATTTTCAACCACACATTCACATTATAAAATATTTTACAAATATTCTAATTTCTAATCATACATTCCCTAAAAAATAACTATTCAAAACATATTTTTTTTCATAATAATGACCATCAAACGATGCTTAACAATGTTGAGATTGAACTCAATTCTAACACGTGTCGCTAGACCGTTGAATCCAAGCCTTGATTCTATTTCATTTAAATAGTTGGTTTTCTCTCATTAGGACAAGAGAAAAAACCTTAGTAGCTTTTCAAGAGACTTCTTTAACCTTTCTATTGTTCGTCGTCTTCATCCACTTTTTCATCTGTAATTTTCTTCGTGCAAATTGTAAATGGCAATGTTATATGTGCTTTATTGAATCCTAGCCCCTCTTAGTGAGTGGTACTTCTAATTTTAGGGAAGATTTCTTATCCACTTTGTGTTATCAGAGTTCAAGTTGTTTTAATTTTGACTTTTGCCTTGTCATTTGAGATTGTGCTAGTGGATGTTCAACGAAGAATTAAAAGTTAGAAATGATCAGTACACCTCTGAAGCTTTGGCCGACAAATCTCGTGTTGTTTACTGTTTTCAGCTAACCATTTGAATTCTTGGTGCGGGTTAATTTCGAAAGTGGGACCAATGGAACATAACAAAACTCATTGACGTTGCTTTTATTGTGTCAAATCCATCGGATATGTCCATTCCGCAGATTTTTGGATATTGCATTTAAAATAGGGACCCATATATGTGGAAGTTTATTTTACTTACACGTACCTAGAATAGTCATTATTTTTAGCTCAAATTTAGTGGTCATTGTTTATCAAAGAAGGTTTAAAATAATAATTGTTTTAAGAATGTTTGATTTAAAAATAGAGAAAATTTTAAAATTTACGTGAAAAATATTTTATTGTGTGATTGTATAGTTAAAAGTTAATATGTATAAAAAAAAATTAATTTAACGATTATCAAACAAAAGCTTAATAATAATAATAATAATACGTACAGAAAACAATAGTTTTTTAAATAAAGAACACGTATTGTAGAAGATAGGTGTGAACAAAAAATAAATTATGTATTACGTATTTATGCTGATGTCATTCAATAAATAATCACGATTTAATTTGCTGATGTCATTCAAAAAAAATCTTTGATTACTGGAAGATAGGTACCTAATTACTTTTGATTGAATAAAAAAATATGCGAAAAAGTCAATTAAACCCCTCTTTAATTTATATAAAAAAATAATTTTTAAGTAAATTTGATATCGTAAAATATGTGATTAAAATTAATTGTTAATTTTAATATAACTATGTCTTGAAAAAGAAGATTCTTGGATTAATAGGACAGACGAATAAAATGGCTGTAACACATATAATGAGACGGACCAAACTACCTAATCAAATGGCTGAACATGTATATAAAATATATGTAAATTCGTAAAGTTAAAATAATTAATTGTTTAAAGAGCAACGAACAAAAGTTTGAGAGCATCTCCAAGAAACATTATATTTTTAAGGCATATATCCTACCATTTGAAGAGCATATATAAATTTAGAGAATTAAAATTTTGAAATACTACAATAATGTTTTTATACTTGATACTTAATTTTACTTCTCCCAAAAAAAATTTATTTTGTTTCTTTATATTTT
Organism: Fraxinus xanthoxyloides; assembly: GCA_903798325.1. NCBI lineage: Eukaryota > Viridiplantae > Streptophyta > Magnoliopsida > Lamiales > Oleaceae > Fraxinus > Fraxinus xanthoxyloides. The sequence continues at coordinate 3,873 of CAIGRL010044162.1, forward strand.
ATTTTAACTATTTTTTTATATTAGTTTATTATTTTCCTACATCGAAAATTGAAACACTTTGAATGCACTCACTCCCGAAATTAAAATATTAATTTAAAGAGTATCTTTAATCATGATTTTAAAGATTGACTCTTTAAAATAGAGAGTATCTCATATTTAAAAAATCTATTCAAGATGCTCTAAAGTTATTTAAGTATTTAGATTTTTTTTTTCGTAGTTAATATTTTTAAATTTTTTTAGAGTAGTTAATGTTTTTACCTAGTTAATAGAGTCGAAAAGGGAAATTTGTTCTTTTAATTGAATAAATAAAAATATATTTCTTATTTAAATTGAACGAGATTTAGAAAAATAATTACATGAAATATTTATATATTTACATTGCATCATTCTTCATCCTCTCCATTATCCACTTCGTCACCTTTTCGAGTTGCGGCGGCTCTAGGGGAGGGGTTTCTTGGCAAACAAAAAAAGAAAAAAATAGAAAAAAAATAAAATAAAATCACTAGACAAAAAATTTTATTTCAAAAGAAAATCTCTTTATACAATTTTCTTTTATATATTAGTTCGCCTAACTCCGCTCTCGTTTCAAGATAGTATTCTTGATCTCTAGAGTATAACATGTATTAGGAACACAACAAATGTTCTATTTTATAAGGTTGTATGAGAGTCCATTATACGTTGCATTCAATAGTCGGATATTTTTGGATGGTCACATTTCATATAGGATTCCTTAGAAAAGCCTTGAAATATTTTGAATTTTTCAATTTACATTCAACTGTAGATTTCTCTTAAAACGACTCTTGCACATCACTTTTACATATCTTGTTAGTTTTATCTGGGTTCACAAAATCAATAAATTGAGAAAAAAAAATAATTTATAGATGTTTTCATATCTCCCTTCTCAAAATTGGATCATAGCAGATATTTTGATTGAAATGCCGCACTACATTATTACTTAGAAAGCGTATGAATTCTACCTTCATCCATTTCTGAAAATTTTGAGTTTACTCACAAAATATTTTATGGTTAAAATGAGTATAAGAAATAAATTGTTTTGAGAGTTCAGGGATTTAGAAGGTGGGGACCGAAGAGGGGATATAATTTTACACGCAAATTAGGAAACTTTACGGATTGTTGTGTTCAGCATGTTAAATACTTAAACAGTGTCTAATGGGTGGTTATTGGGGTCGTTCTTGGGGGAAGATGAAGTTTTCGGAGTCTTTAATTTTTCTTTTTTCTGCTTTTTCTTTTTCCTGTTGTATTTATTTTTAGCTAAAATTAAGGTTATAATACTCATGATTATCCAAAAGTTGACTAATTAACCGTCAAATAAACGTAATTTGATATAAAGCATTATCTCCGCATGAAAAAGGTGTATATAGGGATGTTAATGTCAAAATTGAAACTAACAACAGAAAGATTTAAATCGCAATTTTTTCCAGAAAAATAATTTTGGATGCTGATCAATAACTTTTATTACATTTTAACTAAGCATTTTAAAAAAAATAATAATAATAATAAAAAATAATAAAAAATTAAAAAATCACTTTTCATAAAATATTCTAAAAAATCTCTATCAAACGAGGCTTTTTCATATACTTATTTTCCTTATACATTATACTAATAAGGGAAAATATATTCTTTTAATTGAATAAATAAAAATATGTTTCTTATTTAAATTGAAAGAGATTAAAAAATAATTAAATGACATTTTTATTTATTCACATTGCATCATTATGAACATAGTTGTCAGATTCGATCCGAACAATACAACAAGTCAATGGGTTAGTGGTTCAACCGACGGGTCCTTGTATAAAAATTTATAAAATATATATATATAAAGTATAAATTTTCTTTTAGGGGCAAAATTAAATTTTTTAAATTTATTTTTTACTGATTATTTAGGTCTATAAAATAAAGTAAGATGTTAGACCAAAAATTTTTAAAATAATAATTTTATAAAAGTTATAAATGATTCATTAGTTATATATAAGTTATTGCACATAAGTAATACTAAAGTACTTTGTGTTCAAATGATGAATAACTCTTTTTTTTATGGGTCCAAGGTTCAATTCCCTTGGATCCAAAAATTTTGTAAAAGGATTTCAAAACTCAATCAAACTAGTCAATCGGGCCGGGTTCGAGCATGGTAAATCACCGGTTAACTCGGTCAAAACCCGATTTTGACTGAGTCAAGTGCATTTCAATCAAATTAATCTGTCCAGCTCAGTCAAGGGTCTGGGCGGCCGGGTGTCTGGCCCGCCGGACCGATTTTTATAACTATGATTATCAATCATCTCCCTTATCCACTCCGTCACCTTTCAAGTCATGGCAGATCTAATGGAGGGGTCTTCTAGTACAAAAATTAAAAAGGAAAAAAAAGCATATGACAAAGAAATTTTATTCGAAAATATAACTTTTTTATGCAATTTTCTTTCATATATAAGTATGTCTAACTTCACTCTCGTTTCATAATAGTATTCTTGTACTTTAGAGTATACTATGTATTAGGAACACAAGAATATTTTATTGAGAAGGCTGCGTGAGAGTTAATTATATGTTGTATTCCTTAGCCATGGCATAAGAATAGATAGATTTTGAATTTAAAATTACTATGTTCCTTGTTAGTGTCTAATTGTAATTGGCTATTTTTGCGTTCAAAATTATGAGTAATTGAGTTGTAATTAAAGTCAAAATAACTAAGAATTGGAACTATAGATCATGACGGAGTCAAATATGGACCAATGAGAAAAGTCGACACAAAATCGCTGAGCGCGGCTCACTCAAAGCGAGGGTAATGGCACTCGCTAAGCAGACCTTATCGCTCGAATGGATGAATCACTGCTTGCTTGGCACGAGTTCAATGCTTCAAGCGGCAGTAACATTCGGAAAGCCCTAGTTCACGATTTTAAAGTTGTTTTCCAATCATATTCAATCTTAAACACTACCTATTACAAATATCCAGTCATAGGACCGTCCTAAAGTGTGTTGAATCATTATTTCAATATTAAAGATCACATTATGGAACATCGAAAACACATACCAAAGATCTCTTCAATCACTTGATCAATTCTTCATAATTTATCCCAAACATATTGTACTTTTGGTTGAGCCTTAATTTTAGTCAAGATAATATCTTTAAAAGATCAATTACATATTCCATAATACCTTGCTTCGACGAAAGATCAAAACACAGAATATCTAAAGATCAAACACCAAAAACTTACCTTCACCTATAAGCCTTCACAATTCTGAGATTGGAGAAGATTCGCTTGGAATTCTAATGCTCTGGAATGAGTTTATTTTTGGTGATCCACATGGAGGGAGAAGTAGACCAAAGTTGCTCGAAAGCGTGAGTTGCATAGTCGAAGAATTCTTTTGTGATTTACAAGTAGTAGTCAGAGTCAGATAAGGTTTAGCAGTGTCCGCATCAATTATAATTTAGTTTTTCTAGTGGATCTTCTCAGTAAGGTTTTCTTGGAGGTTTTTGATCCTTGTAAAGAGTTCTTTAAGGTTCCTCTATCATCTATTTCTAGTGTTATTTGCTTTTTATGTTTTCGATCTATACATCTGCGATTGTTTAACTTAAGATTTAAATTGTATTTAAAACTAATTATGTAGAAACAATAAATAAGTAATGCATTGTTTGCTTTATTGGTTAATTTCCATATCTGGGCCTAAACGAAGCGATATATATTCCTATCAGTTTGTATCAATGGTTATCAATGCTTACTTATGATCAACCCTATTTGTCTGGATGAGTCGATCACTTTTCTTTCTTCTGTTCTTTAAAAATAGTAATTATACATACCGGGAAGGTTAAAGCCTTTCTTAAGTATATGGCTAAGCGGGTTGGGTTTAATGTACAGAAAGGTTGAACTGCCCTAGCTACATTTGCTACAGGAGTAGTTAACCATACTAAGATTTTCACTTGGTCTAAGAATGATTTAGATTAGTGTAACGAAAATAGTAGAAGGATACATGCCATATTTATGGCTATTTCGCTAGAGAAGTTTAAAGAAGTGTGCATGTGTGAGATTGCGAAAGATGTGTGGGATATATTAGAAATTATATATGAGGAAACAAAGATTGTTAGAAATTCTAAATTGCAGATATTGACAGCTAGTTTTAAAAAAATTAGAAGGAATAATGATGATTTTTTTTTATGATTTCTATGTAAATTAAATGATATAGTCAATTCTAATTTCAACCTAGTCAGCGAATCCCCGATGCTAAGATTGTGAGAAAATAAATGAGATCCATACCTGAGAGATTTAGGCCTAAAGTTAATGCTATTGAAAAAAGCAAGTATCTAGATGCAATTAAGATTGAAGAAACTTGTAGGATCTCTCTATGAATTAGTCTACCAGTCTAAGAAAACAAGTATTTAGCCCTAAACATCGTTAAGAAAGAGGCTAGTGATATGACTGCTGATAACACATTTATGATGAGGAGAATTACCTACATTGCTAAGAAATTTAAGAAATTCTTTATGAATAATAAAAGATCTTCTGAGAGAAATAAGGATGTCTGCAGTAAATTTAGGAAATATAATATAGAGAATAGTGATGCTAGAGATACTTGAAAGAGGTTTGCAAGATGTCATGAGTGCTAGGGTTTTGATCATGTTAAATTTGAGTGCCCAAATTATTAAAAAAAAAAAGAAGGAAAACCTAAGAAAGGCTATGAACACTACTTTTAACAATAACGAGTCAAGCTGTGATAATCAAAATTAGAACTACAATCTTGATGAGGGAGAATTATGAGGGTGTTTGGTGGAGATTGAAATTGAAAAACTAAACGTTATTATTGACTTTTATTAAATGAGTGTGACCCAATGACTGCTATATTTTCAATTTAATTGGATTAAACTTGGTACCAAACAAGCTAAAAAGAGATTGGATGGTGGGCTTAGCAGTCGCCAACAGATGGAAGGGGTTCAATATATTGGTTGAAGGGATTGATACATTCACACCGTGCAAGGACGAAGTCAAGATATGTGAAATACTGAATTTTTAAAATTTTTGGCGGTTCGATTTCTTGGCTAATGTTGTCTATATAGTTTTCTACGAACTCTTTATCCAAGATCGTGTCTCTTAGATTTTGCCCCATAAAAAAAGGTTCTCTTTTTTGAAAATAAAATTGAAAATATAGTCGTTATTGTTGACTTTTATTAGACGGGTGAGACTCAATAACGGTCATATTTTCAATTTTAATTGAATTTTAAGTCGTACCAAACAGGCCCTATATGACATTCAATGTTGTGGTTATAAGTGAACATGTTGATGAGAGTGGGACACGTGAGGACATAGAGCAATTTGATCCCTCAGATGAAAAATCAAGGATGATTGCAATTTGATCCTTCAGATGAAGAATCGAGGATGATTGTGATATGCAAGAGGCCTACGACCAGTTGTATGTAAAGAGCTTTAGGTTGAAGAAGGTTAATTGCTCCCCCTTTAAAAAATTACATGAATTAGAGTTAGAAAAAAGAGAGTTTAAAAGTCAATCTTGAGGAGTCTAGTGGTAGATTGAATGAGTTGAGGGTTGAGAAAAAGTTATTAGTAATTAATTTTAAGACTCGTACTAGTGATCTTGAGAAATCTAATGCCCAAATTTAATCTTTCTCTAGTGGTTCTAAAAAGCTTTATAACATGTTAGGTTTGAATAAGCCAGTTGGGAATATGAGAGGCTTAGTCTTTAATAAAACAAATACTCATACTACTTCATCTTCTTAAAACAAGAGTGTACCTATCTCTGTTAAATCTAATAATATAGGAGCTCTAGGATAAGGATCTTTTGCCCAACATAGTGTTGACCTATGATTCAATATAATTCCACTTGTTTTGATTATAACAAACAATACAATTATATTTCTAACAAGTTTTGTTTGTTGAGTTTTTCATCAATATATCTCCTTAAGCATTTAAAGACTCAAATTGTCATCTGTTGAAGAACAAGCAATAAAATGAGATTCGAAGAGAACAAAAACTTTGAAATTTAAAGTTTAGAAGTAGTTTATCAGAACTCAAATGTAAATATATTAACTCATCAATTCTTAGTAAGTGCATAAAGTTCAAATTATTTTCATCCATCACTTGCGTAAAAATACTTTTCATTTATAACATAAAATAGACTTTGAAAAAAAGTCAACTTTCGGTCAACCAAAAATTCAAATTTCTATCGACAAAAAATGCAGGATTGGTCAACCGAAATTCTAACGGTTCGATTTCTCAACGACTATACACTTTTAGTCAATCGAAATTGGTCAAACGAAAGTGACTGAGAGTGTCCACTTTGCTCTATAAATATATATCCCTTTTGCATTCAATTTTAAAGCAACTTAAATGAGATATTTTGAGAAATTATTTATTTAAAATCATTGAGTTTACTTGATTCTACATTCTACTTCATTTATTACAAAGAGTTTCTTGATCAATCAAACATATTTCATTAAATTTATCAAGAGTTCTATTTTACAAAGAACTTTTCACATTCTTTTCTATTCTTCATTCTTGATAGAAGTTTTCTTAGCCAACACTTTGATTTAAGTGTAAATATCTCTTCATACTTAACTTGCATTATTTGTTAAGAGAGATCATTGATTTGAAAACTTTGATACAAAAATACAAACTATTTCATTATCAATCATTCATTTGCTATCTATTGAAGTGTTATTCTAACTCTTTAAATACTTAACTTGATTATATCATTTGTTAAGAGAGTTCTTCCAATTGTAAAACTATCATTTATGTTTTAGTGGTTTCGAGAGCCTTGTGAAAACTCGATTGTCGTTAATGATAGGTGCTCCTTGTTGTAAGTCACCTAAGGATAAGTGCTCCTTATTGTAAGTCACCTAAGGATAAGTGCTCCTTGTTGTAAGTCACTTAATGATAAGTACTCTTTACTGTAAGTCACTTAAGGATCGGTACTTATTGTTTGTAAGTTGCAATTATAGTGCATTTGGCCTTACTCGTGACGGAGAGCTTGATAACGACAACGTAGCACGCATTGTTTGCCGAACCCCATTAAATTGGTTTGTTGCTTCAAGATTATTGCATTTTACTTTACATTATCATTCATATTGTACTATATCCATACTTGAATTAATTTATGGAACTTGCATATTTAATTCTATTATTATACTTTGCAATAATATCTTGTGTATTGAAGTGTTTCGAGACTTAGTGTTGAAAAAGTTTCAAAAATCAATTCACCCCTCTCTTGGTTAGTTATTCTTGGATTATCACATAGGTTTCCTCAACCAAACATTCATGACATGAGACCTAGAACGTCTCCTAGATTCATTTCCATTTGTCACAATTGTGATGAGTTATGTCACATTCTACCCAAGTGCCATAAGCACTTGATTAGGAACAACAAACAAGATCTAACTACTCATGTTAGATTCTTGACTAATCAAATGAGTCACTTAACTGAATTGATGACTCAGTTGAGTAAGATTACATCTTCTTTTAAGAAGATTTAGATAAAGAAGAATGAACTTACATCTATATATTCATGCAAGCATGCATTCTTTTTTTTTTTTTTTTCATTTTATTTCATTATCCTTTTTAAGATGAAAAATAAAAATTCGAAAATATGAAAAAAAGGGAAAGGGGATTTTCATAATACAACATTTTTAAGTGATATTATTAAACATGATATTTTTGTGATCAAGTACTAGTATAATAAATAAATTGTGAATAAAATTTACGTTAACTTTGTTTAGAACTTATGTGAAGTACTTAATATATGTTATTTTGTGTATTATCTGCACTACACACATTAAGCTCTTTTGAGTGAGTTTTGACAGCATGTTGAGATTTGGGATGGCGATCTTAAGTGTGATAAGTTAACTTTGAATATGAATTGACCTTTAACTTGTTGACCTAAACACTTGTATATTCCCCTAAAAGAAAAATATTATTGAACTTAAAAATATTTGAATTTAATTAAAAATTGTGAGATACATCTTATACTTTCTTTGCAGCATTTATGACTTGAGTTATTAAGCGTGTTGAGTGTCTTAAAGCTTGGTGCCATATAATGATCTGACTTAAGAATCATTGACATAAAGCTCGTTACATGGCTCATTGGTAAGTTTAATGAAGAAAAGACTGTACATAAGATTAAAAAAAATTATATATACTCACAGATAGGGGAGAAGGAAAAATTATACGATGAAAAATTAAATATGAGCTTTTTTATTAAAAGATCTTAATAATACTGGATTTGACTTTCATAATTTGAGAAATATATTCATTCATCACTAATTTCTATGTATGTCATTTCTCACCGATTTAAGGTTTTAAATTTTATTTACAAGAGATTAGTGACACTTTTCACACGTATAACTTATACAATTAACTCCATATAGGTTTAAAAATTAAGTTATGTGAAAAAATTCATTATTTATAAATTATATATGCATAAGCAAGCAAATAACTTCTCTTGTGATTCAAGCTTTCAATAGTTGATGTTATATTTAAAAATTCATGAAAAATATTTATCTCAAAAAGAAAGGAAATTTTTGTTCTCCCATCACATATTTTACATAAATTTGTATTTTTTGCATGGTTTTATTACTTGTGTCCCTTTATTATCCTTGATAACAACGGTGAGAGTTAAGTATTTATTTCAAGCGAATTGAGAAGTATAGGAGTTAGGAGGAGATGTTCGTTGAGTTAGTTGACTTAGGGCGAGTCATAGATATTTGATTGTTGGATGGAATAATATTGATATTGTATAGTGTTTTGTCAATTTTGATATTGATATTCTATATTTCATTTCTAAATTATTGTTGCACGTAGTATTACATGTTTTGGTGTTGTACATGTTTACTTGCATTGTGTTATATGACTTTAGTTATATATTTTAACTGTTAGTTTCCTCTTTATTTTTCACGTGATATTATTATTTTCATGAGTTTCACAAAATAGATATGACAAGATGTTGAGTTAAAGTTATAGAACTGACTTTAGGTTACTAGTGTAAAGCTGTTTTGATTTTTATTTTGAAAGAAATGATTTTGCAAATACATGTGCAAAGAGATACACCGATATTGTTAGTTTTAAGAGGAACGTGAGCAATACCACAATTCAATTCATCATTTTGACCTATGAGATCACCCTTTTTAACTTAAACCTTTCTAGAAGAAGAGATTATCTTTGTCAAGTTATCATATCTTTGTCAAGTTATCATTTCAATCAAGTGAAAACTTCATTAGTCAAAAACTGAGCATGTCCTGCTTATTGTTCCTAACCAAGATTTTGCAGCACATAGGTCTTGTGTGACCTAACACACCCAATTTTAACACTTTGGAATGAACCTAGGTGCGACTCTAAGTTTCTAGTTTCAAACTTTATGATGAGTAACCTTATGTTGCATATTGATCTCTATCCTAGGATATCCTTTTTTCTTATGCTTAGTGACTCGTAAACTCTTAGTCTTGATAGAGGCAAATACAAACGAGGTTTTACAATAGGCAACAACAAGAGAACTTGATTCATTATAGCCCAAGCCTCCCCCTACTCCTAGCTGGTTTGTTTAATCTCAAGATTTTTTCAAACTACTTAGATCTATAATCTATTAGAAAAAAACAGTGAAGTTGTGCATTGAATTTCTCAGGATCACTCACATGAGTCTTATTCGTATTTTCTAGGGACTTTTACAATTTTCAACTCATTCACCCTTCTAATCGACTCCTCAAGTTTGTCCTCTCATTTTCTAACTCAAGGTCATGCAATTTCTTATAGGCAAACTTATTTAGCTCCTTCAATTGAAGACTCTTCTCAAGCAACTGATTATATGCCTATTGGATATCACCTTCATTTTATGATTCTTTATATTAAGAGTTAGATTGTCCTATGTCCTCAACCCTTTCATCTTCTTCCACACTTTCACTCTTAACTATAAAAGCAAAAGCCATATAGTTCAAACCCTTGACACTAATGTCACCTAAGAAATTGAGACATCTTTTTAGCATTCCTAGTATTTTTCTTTTCTTTGTTATCGAACCTGTATTTTTTAGAGTCACACTTCAACTTCTCATAAGGTCTCTTATTGTTCCTAAATAATCTTCTTTCGTACTATTTACTTTAGTATATGTTAGGAATTTGAGGATGTGATATGGTGAGATATAAAGTATAGATCGTACAAAGGCAAAACAAGATTAAACAGAAAACAAGCAAGAAGATGAATTGAAAGAGGAACATAATACTTTATTAACAGCCAATGGAGATAGAATACAATTTATGCAATATTCTGCTAATAAAACTGAATAAAGACTCCACTATTTATAAGAGAAACATCCAAAACCCTAAAACATGTTAATTAGGTCAAAAAATCGCGTAAAACCAGAAAAATAAGGAAAAGGATTCGCGCTCGAGCGATAATTAGGTAAGAGCCTGTCGCTTGAGCAATGACACAACGACAAGCTAGCGATGGATTCAATGTTCCAATTTTGCTCCTTTCGCTCGAGCGGGAGTGGAGAGACCATCTAGCGCCGTAAATCCATTTCCTTCATGGACCCTATTTTGACAACTTCATGCCCAATAATCTAAAACGCGAAGCCCTAGACCAAATTTGAACCGAATTTGGGTCACAAAACCCAACAATCTCTACCTTGACACAAATTTCAATGCAACAAAAGAAGCTCCAAAATTTCTCCACCTGTAAAAAAAGTTCAACTACAACAAAACACACTGAACTCTTCAGATTGAACCAAACCTCTCCAACACTCAAAATTAATCTTCCTTCTTCCACCATATCCAAACATGGATACAAATGAAGCCAATCCCCGGATTCTCAAAATTCAGAATAAATTCAAAATTTACCAAATAGGGTCGAAACACACCCTGTAGCAGAATCTCCACTAAATGCTTTAACTGAAAGCCCTTGGCTAGACTCGTCACATTCAACACCTCCAAAGGCATGCACATCCATATCAGCATCCTTGTACCTATTTTCAATGGATCTCTCCCTACTTGTTGAATATAATGAAACCGCAGACTATGGTAGCAAAGCGAAATTGCCCATATCTTCCAAACTTGACAAAGTAGTATTCTTCAAAATGGACCCAAAGCCACTTCCCAACGGTTCTGTACCAAACTATATTTCCACCATGGTACCAAACATATGCTAATGTTTCTTCACTATTCTACCTGACATTGCAGGATGTATAACTGTGACTTTCTTTGTCCCTGCAATACAATACAGACACCATTTCGAACCTTCAGGATTCCACCTACACCAAATAACATGTACCCTCTTGAATCTATGGTACTCAGCGAGATGATGTTCTTTTTCATGCCTGGAACATGTCGAACGTGGCATAGTTTTTTGATTGTTCCATCCACCAACTTTAATCTGACTCTCCCAATACGAGTTTCTCAACAAGATTCATTGTTTCCTATGACAATGACACATGGTGTCACCATTTCATATGATTCTAACAGATCCTAATTAGGACTCATATGATGCACAAGGTGCTTCCAAAATCCACTCATCGAGCTTGGATTCCATGTCAAAAATCGTCAAAAGATTTCCCTCACTTATATAGTTTTCTGCTATGTCAGCTTCACCTGAAGTCTGTGATTGTCTTCCACGATTTGGAGTTGAATTATCCTTACGCTACAACTTCTTGCAATTCCTCCTGATGTGTCCTTTCTTCTTGCAGTAAAAATAGATCAAATTACTGAAATCCACTCTCGACCGATCATCACAAATCACAAGGGGTTCATTATCTCTGGAACCAGTTCCTTCAATTTCTCCTTTGAGAACAAAGCACTATATGCTTCTTCAATGGTGAGTGTGCCATGACTGTACAGAATCATGTCCTTAAATGACGAAAATGAACGAGGTAGCGAACACAACATGATTAAGGTCAAGTTCTCTTCATCATATTTTACCTCTAACGTCTCCAGATCAACGACAATCTCCTTAAATACGGCTAGATGATCTTCTAGTGATTGGCCTTCTTCCATGCGATAAGAATAAAGCCTACGCTTCAAATGCAATTTATTGATTAGACTTTTGGTCATGCAAAATTGCTTCAGTTTCAACCACAATGCACCTGTTGTCTTATCCTTCAAGACGTCATGAAGAATGTTGTTAGATACATGAAGATGAATCTGTGAAAGTGACTTGCGATCCTTCCGTTGCTTCTCCTATATTGTCTAAGTTGTGGGTATCTTGTCAAATCCCAACAAAGTATCATCCAAATCCATCTGCGCCAATATAGCTCTGATCTTCACTTGTCATAACAATCTTCTAATGCGATTCAATAGTGGAATGTCATACTTCATGGATGCCATCGATCCAAAAATCTAGAACGAATCAAATCCATGCCCTGTGGAACTATCGAACCTAAACTCGGACACCACTTATTAGGAATTTGAGAAGGTGATATGGTGCGATATGAAGTAAAGATTGCACAAAAAAAAATTTAAAAAAAACAAGCAAGAAGATGAATTGGCAGAGAACATAATACTTTATCAACAGCTAATGGAGAGATAATACAATTTATGCAATATTCTGCTTACAAAACTGAATAAAGACTCCATTATTTATAGGAGAAACATCCCAAACCCTAAAATATGGTAAGTAAGTTAAAAAATCGCGTGAAACCGAAAAAAAGGAACAAGATTCGCCGTAATTGGGCGAGAGCCTGTTGCTTGAACGACGGCTCAGCAACAGGCTAGCGACGACTCAACAACAATCGAGCGATCGTCTAGTGCCGTCAATCCGTCATTTTTCCTTCGGACCCTTTTTTGAGATCTTCATGTCCAATACTCTAAAATACGAAGCCCTAATTTGGGTCACAAGACCCAACAATACATTAGGTCTCTTATATTATAAATTGATCTGAAATGATAACTACATGTGTGATTCAATTTCTCCGATCAAAAGCTTCTTTGTCTTTTTTGCTCTTTATATCTACACTTCTTTATCACTTGCCCTCTTTCAAGCAGTGCTTGGGAGCTCTAGAGCATATAAATATTATTTTTTTCCTCTAAATTTGGGGTAATAAGGTATATTTATCGAACTTCAATAAAAAATATAGTCATCTCTCTCATATTGAAAAACTAAAAACTTTGAAGCGTACTGTTTTTCAGTTTGAATAATAAGAAAGGTCATCTTAAAGAAGGATGTTTTATGTGCAGTTCCCTCTTGATGATTGGTACTTCTGTAATTTTTGTGGAGATTTATTGTACGTTGTGCCTATGAGTGTTGTAATCTTGACTTTTATTTTGCAATTTGGAATTGTACTAGTGGATTCGAGCGTAACGGATGTTCAATGGGGGGCTAAGTGGTAGAAACGCTCAATGAACATTTGGAGCTTAGGCAAAAAAAAAAAATTTGTGTACTTTGTATTTTCGATTTATTATTTGTGCTCTTAGTGCTGGTAGAGTCCAATCTCGAGACCAACAAAATAGATGTTACAACGAACATCCCAAAATATCTTTGATAGGACATGAAACTGCTGCATGAAAATTCATTGATGTTACTTTTATTGTGTCAAACCCCTCAAAATGTGCCTTGATTTTTGAATGGTTGCATTTCATGTAGGGACCCATATATGTGTTACACCTGGCATAAGAAGTTAGATTTTGAATTTGACGTCTATGTACCAAGAATGGTTAGTATTTTCAATTAATAGAAATAAAACAATAGGTACGTAAAACAATAGTTTTAAATAAAAAAACACATTCTAGAAGATAGGTGTGAAAGAAATAAAAAAAATATGGATTACGTGTTTATGATGATGTCATTCAATTAAAAGTCATTGATTACGCATTTAAGCTCATGTCATTCATAAAAAAATATAGGTTACGTACGTTGTAGAACATAGGTACCTAATTTCTTTTAATAGAATAAAAAATATGTGAAAAAGTTAATTAAGATTACATTTGGTAAAAAAAAATAAAATTAGATTTTATTATAAATCAAAGTTAATAATTAATTTTAATCACATATTTAATGGATCTTATAACTTTTCAATCATACATTTCGTTAATTCTATCAAAATTTACTAAAAATTTGATTTTAATCCCTACTTGTTTTAGATAAAAATAAATAAAAATAAATAAGTTTTAATATAAAATGATGAAATGTGTGATTGGAAATTTGTGAATATCATGAAATATGTAATTAAAATTAATTATTAATCTTGACTGACATCATTTATTGGATGTACACTAATACAGACCAAACTACCTAATCTTGGAAAGTGAGAGCTCAAATTGATTCTATTGTTAAAACAATAAGATAGATGCTAGGTGTACAATATAATGTATAGTTCCGCACAATAAGAGGTCCACGCTTGATGTACAAATTCAAATAATTAATGGTTTATGGATCAACAGTTCCCTTACAATAATGGGTCACCACTTGATGTACAAATTCAAATAATTAATGGTTTATCGATCAACAGTTCCCTTACAATAAGGGGTTCGCACTTGATGCACAAATTCAAATAATTAATGGTTTATAGATAAACGTACAAAATTTTAAAGCTATTTAAGTATTTATGTATTCATAATTTTTTATGTAGTTAATATTTT
>CAIGRL010044250.1:0-10780 GCA_903798325.1 Fraxinus xanthoxyloides
CGTTAAATAAAATTTATAAGTATTATACACTTTTTTATCGGATCATCGCTCGTTCTGTCTATCTATAAACACTGCATTTCTTAACCATCCTTCTAGTTTCCTTTTGACAAAATTTATAATCATTTACAAATAAATAAATTTTATTCTCAATCACATTTTTTAATAGACCCACAAATATCTTCACTTATTTATTGTTAATTTTTTTATTTATAAATTAAATCGTTTATAAATTGTTTTCCAACTAAAACTTTCTTATTTAGTATTTAAAGTTCATAACCATTTACTTTGTAGATGTACACGGTCTACTTTACTACTAGATTTGGTGTGGCATGAAGAGGAAAATAATGAATCAATTAAAAAACCATTGATTTCTTCAAATAGTGACTTAATTCGACACTAATTGGGGGAAAAAAAAAAAGTTTCAATTGAAGACTGCCTTCTGCTTTATTAATGAATTCTAGTGCAATATTTTGAGGTACATCCGTACAAAAATAAGAGAGGAAATGACCAAAGTTTTGGCTAATGTTTATAGCTGAATCATTTTCATCCATACATATTAGAAAAATACTGAATGTACGCACCTTGATGTACATTCACTTTGACAGTTTCCTCACAAGAGGGTATGATCCGCAATTTTTAAAATTGTGGACTTACCCCCTATGTGAGGGGGCTATCAAAAATGCTGGGTGTATATCTAGCATAACTCTACATATTATGGGATCCAAGTGTTATTTTCTAATAACCATTCATATTTATTTATTTGTATTAATGATAAATAAAAATATATTGTGCAAAAAGTGAAATGGATAAACTAAAATAGAATCTAACAGCTGATTACATAGTTGATCATTCGAATCTTTCAATTCTTTTATTTATATCATTATAAGAGCATCTTCAATATAATCGTGGATTGATTACTTAATAATGCTACATAAGCAAAATAGACATTATTTGAAAAAATCTCTCAAATGCAAGTTGATTGAGATTCCGCCAATCTCATGTGGTAGAGAAAAAAAATAGATAATACCTATAGATTCGTTTATATGCAACGGCTCTGTTAAATAAAGTGATAGTGCATGTGGGGGATGACATTAATTATGTTACAGATGGTGGCACAAATCTAAGGATAAATCTAATTGTACATATTTTTTTGTCATAATGGTTCACATAACACTCACATGTGGGTGCCCCCATGTGAGTGTTATGTGAACCCCTATGGATAAAAATTATGTACCCATAGCATTCTTATCATCAACATTTATATAGCACTTGTTTGGCCTTTATTTCTTAAAATTCATTTTTTTTTTCCAAATTCATTTTCAACCACACATTCATGAGACCATAATCTTTATCAACTTTTTAATAATACATTTTTTTTTACTTTAATAAAATTTACTAAAAATCTGATTATATAAATCAAACAAGGGCTTAATGGATTATGCCACTTTGTCAGAAAGAATTGACAGATGCAGCGATAGATGAAACGGTGGCAGAAGATGATTGAATAGAAAAATCGATTGTGTTTTAAACAGTCCAATGATAAAATATTATGTGTCATTATGTCAATTTTTCTAACAATGTAGCATGATTGAGGCTTAATGATCGTATCTCATCTTTGATAATAGTTTGTCAAGAAAATTCATGGAGATGCTATAAAACAACATAATTACTAATTATATTTTTGAAAAATAAAATGCAACAATGTATTTTTTTTCATCAGATCAAAGCACGCGAACACAATATTTTTGACAGAAGCCATCATAAAAATGAGACATGCTTATTAACAAAGTATTGAAGATAAAAATTCAACGAAAATAAGATGAGGGCATTTTATAATGAGAAAATGTTGAGGATATTATATGCATTAAAATGTGATAAAAAGATTTAAAATTATGATATAAATATAAATAGCGCATCTATAATCATTATGAAAAAAAATAGAGTACGTAAATTTAAACTTCTAAAATATGATATATAAATCAGTGTTCTAAAAAGCGTGAAACGTGACTAGACGTAGAGACCAAGTTTCAAGCTTTACGAATCTAGACGAGCCTAGGGGAAGCTTAGACGTAAAAAAAAACAATTTTTTTTTTTATTTTTAATATTATTTTAAATTTTTAATCATTGTAAAAAAAATTAATAATTCAAATAATACATACTAAACATCTAAAATTATAAAATACTATATTTACTTAATAATTTCTATATAAACAATACAATTTTTTTATTATTCATTTAAGAAACTAATAATAATTGAAATTAAAAACAAAAGTTAGAGGCTCAAAAGTATAGGAAAGTGGAAATACAGGAAAACCACAAAAAAAAAAAAAATTGTAAGGAAAATTTATTGAAAATCACATGCCCCAAAATTACAAATACATTGTAAAGTATAATAACCTCCTAATGTTATACATACATAATATCCAAATCAGTACGGTGTGCAGATAAATTGAAAGGTTTTGAGCCGTTCTTTTGTTTTCTCAATTTTCTAGAGTTTTTGAAATTTAAAGGATGGGCTACTAAGTCTAAGTTTTGGATTTTATTAAAAAAAAGGAAAAAAAAAAATAGATCTGAAGCGGATGCGCGCCTAGGCGAGCGTTAAGCGTTCAACGATAAACGTTGGCCGCTTAATTTCCGCGACGCCTAGGCCCGCCTAGGTACACCTAAGCGAGCATTAAACGATCAACATTATCGTTGACCGATTAGTTTCTGCTTAGCTCAAAGCAAAGCGTTTTCATCACGCTTCGCCTAGGCATACTTTTTAGAACAGAGATATAAAGTGTTATTAGACCCTATATACCATTATATCTTATAAATTTTCCTAATTATTATTAAATAAGGATTTTCAAAATAGCGTGAAACATTCCCATAAATTAAGAAAATATTATATTATATTATATTCCTAAAAATTATGAGAAAAAAAAATCTATTAAATTAATTGAGATAATTTGAAGTGTATATTATTAAAAAGAGAAGCTGAATATGAAATATAAATTAGGAATTTGAAAAACTATAAAAAAAACCTAGCAACAAGAAAATTCGAAAATAAATAAAACGCACCATTTTAATAGCCTGCACTGGTTTGATCCTCAATTTTTTTCAAAATACATTTTTCTCTTTTCTTTTCAACTACATTCTTCACTCAAAAAATATTACACACAAACCCAAAACTTCTCCTTATTTTTTAACCACATATTCTCCATCAATCTGTAATTCCAAAACATTTTTACAATGAAATGGGGCTCAAACAATGTTGTAGGTGTATTAAGAGTCCCTCGTATATACTTACTCACTTCAAAATGAATAATTTTTATTTATTTATTTATTTCAGTTTTCCACTTGCAGACTAACAAAGCAACCATTGAAGCAACTTCCTGCAAGTGTGAAGTTCCTGCTACAAAGGGATCGACAATATATGTACAAAAATGGAAGAAAAAACCATCTAATCCTAGCAAATCTAGGATTTGAATTATGGGCAATGCAGCGGCAAAAAACTAATTAAGATATTTTGGATCATAAAGCACCAACCTTTCATCATCAACATTGCAAGATGGCTGTCTGAAGTGCAGATCTGCTCGACCAGATTGCATCTGCTCTTATATGGGACTTCAAGAACTTAAATCATTTTTGTCGCAGCACAAGACTGCAAGTTGTTTGTCATTATAAGCCCACTTGGGAAACTAAAGAAAAAGGGGAAAAAAGGAAAAGAATGCTTAGCAACCAATACTTTGCATGCATATAATATAAATTGGGAAAACTGCACCATAGGTTCCAATCATATAGCTCCATGAGCAAGTTGGTCATTAATATTTCACTATAGTTGCAAAACCAGGCCTCAACATCACATGGCCCTCACGAAACATGTCTCACTTCAAATTTCTTAGCACCCACCAAGTTGGAAAGTAAAGTTTAGTTTCAGGGTAATGGACATTTGAACATGTGATAATTTAATTGAACTTCGGATCTTTTCGTCATTGAGAACTAATTGTTAACTATAGAAATACCAACTTGAATACTATAATAATAGGTTGGGGACTAATTGTGCAACTTTCCCACATAAAATATTAAAAATATTTGCATCTATTTTGCTGAGACACTTGTATGTAGATACATCATGGACTAGTTGCATTTGTGCATCTATGCTTGCTGAAAGAGAGGGTGCGCATGAACTGTACATAAATTTGCATATGCAAAAGTTGGAAGAGTACAAGTAATCAAAAAATAACGATATTCATAATATAAAATCAATCAAAGAACTGAGGAAATGTATTCTGAGGTTTGAGTACCAAGACGGTGAAATTGAGAAGTCAAAAAAATACTTAATTGGACACTAAGGTAAGAGTTACTTTTAAAGAGTTACTTTTAAAAAGTTACTTTTTTAATTGAAGTTAAGAAAAAAGTGGCATATCCAAACATCTTTTGGAAACAATAATTATTTAAAAGTAACCTTCACTTCTTTTTAAGCTTAATGAACATGTTCTCAAATTTTAATCTATTTCTAAGAAATAAATTGCCAAGTACCTTTAATAGTACACATCAGATATGGTTCAAGCAGAAGTCCAATCATCTTTCAACTCGGAGTATGTTGTTATGGACAGTGCCCTTGTAAATCGACTCCTTTTCAGGATCAATTCTCCAATGACCATCGACGATGAACTTTATCTGCAAATAAACAAGGGATCTACATAAGAAGAAACCAACAAAATGTTTCTTATTGCTTATAAGTTATATCTGAGAGTTCGATGACAGAATTTGATATGAAAGTTCTCCATGATTTTGAAAAGCCAGTTTTAATATCCATCCTGCAGTACCTCAATGACTACAGCATTTGATATTTCAACTTTGTTAAACCTAGAGACGTGAAGTTTAGCTATAGAATTGTAGGAAGTAATAGCTGGGTCCTCAACCTACTTGAAATATAACAGTCCAATCTTTTTTCTTGCAGGAATCATCCTCAACGTTTCACTTTCATAGCATGTTGAACAAATTATTTGTGCTGAAGTTTGTACTGGTTTGAAGCCACACCAACACCTAGCTTTTGCATTTTCAGGTGATTTTCTTGCTTTAGCTCTGTCATCGGCCTTTCAGAGAGGGGTCAGGTTCCCAGAATTCAATTCATGCTATTCAAGTGTTTCTTGTTTCTCAATTCAATGAAATTTTTAAAACTTTATTCTTTTTCCACATATTATTGGGGAATTTTGTTTATTTTCACAAAGTTCCATGGGGCATGGTGGCGCCAGAGGAGCACCAGAGGTTGGAGATGACAATCATGGGGAGGAGTTTGGGGTGGGTGCAGCTTGGTTGGGGGTGGGATTCAGGTGGAGCGACTAGAAGCGGGTTTGGGGGCAGGAGTTGGGATAGAGGGTGTGGTTGGCATTTCATTTTTCTACTCCTTTCATTTCATTTCCTTTCCATTTCCCTTTTCCTTTCCTTTTCCCTCTTGGCCTTCTCTTTCCATTTATATTTATGTTTCGTTAAAAATAATGTTTAATCATTTTATCCTTCAAATATCACGTGATGTTTTAACGTCAAAATAGACAGAAACTGTCAAATGGGGACGAACATGCTACAAAAATTAAAAGCGTTGGATCCATGCCAAACTCTAAGGAGAAGAAAGGCAACATTTCTTATCCTACTGGAAGTAGATATGCTCAGGCAACCTATTCATTAAAAATAACCAGGAAAAGAAATTATCACACTCAATCATTTTGTAGCTTCCGCACCTCGTATACCCCTGGATAAAGCCACAGAACTGTCCTCCAGAGCCGGGGTTTCCTGGCAAAGTTTGTTAGTGAAGTTAATTGGTAATTTTCACACCAGATCCGAAAATAAATGTTGTTAATATGACAAAAGTAATATTCAATCTACGTGATGAGCAAAACATTTCTGGAAGGTTTGAATAAAGAATAACATAATGACGAAAATCACTGTTGACAGCGAGATATAACAAAAAATGCAATCTTTTCAATAATCAAACATTGTTAAAATAAAAATAAAAAGGGCAAGATCAAAGTGCATATGCTTATCTTCACTTGCTCTTTCACAATGACCTCAACGAACCTGGCTACTAAATAAATGGAAGGAAAAATTCTTAAGGAACTTTAAACTGCATTATATAGCACAGGCAACATTTAAACTATGTTCATAAATAACATCAGTATGCCTTCTAGTTATGTGAAGGTTAATAGCCAACTTGAAATGGTATGTTCTTTCATATTAATGAGAGAATACTTTGTGGACAAAAATTTTAATGTCAGAAATCTCAAGCAAAGATGTTACAAGGTATGTGAAGAAAGAGGGTCTTCAGGCATGAAAAAGAAAAAGAAAATAAAAGCATCATACAATTAAGAACCTAAAATAGCAAAAAAAATAATTGATTAATTTCTATCAATCATCAGAAACAAAAAGTTAACAATGTGGCTAGCAGTTAAATAAAAAAGAGAAGAATAAGAAGTCATAAACCTTGATACTATGGGGTTTATCATACTTGATGATGGATGTAGATCCATTTTAATCCAATGATGCCAACCATTGAAGCTACCAGCCAGTTCAACAGTTTCGCCATCACCTGAATACTCAACTTCAACCTGTCAAGAAAGAAATTTATTTACGAAAGGCAATGCCTTCAGCATTTTTATTTAACATCAAGCAAATAGTAAAGATTGCCTAATTATATCACTAACGAAATGATTAATCGTGTCTTGCTCTAATCATCAAGCTGTAACTAGGTGAAAGTTTTTTAGAGCATATCCATGACCAGTATGCAACGAGCTAACAGCATTTAAGCCAAATCTCATGCATAGACCAACCAGTCACGCTTTCAAGACACATAAAATCAACAAAAAGTGGAAAGTAGAATAGAAAACAAAGTACCTCCTTCAATCCAGAAAGGCTTTCTTCAGCAGATTGTAATTCTGCATCTTTGTCTGAAATAAGTTTCTGTACGTTACTTATCTCAGCTTCTGCTTTAGTTTGCAAAGCAGACAAAGCAAGCTGGAATACAGAAAACAAAATGGAGATTGCATAGGTACTTTCACAACTGAAAAATGCCTACAAGCTTCCACAACTGAACATGCTTATATGTTGCTAATGATAGTAAAAGAAAGCAATTTTCTTTTATCAACTTCACATGTAAAGGGTACATCCAATATTGTAGTCAGTTGAACCTAAGTACCTTTTCCTTCTCAACCTGCTGCTTCAACTGGGTCAATTCCAACTCCTTCTTATGCTATGTACAACAAAATAATGCACCTTAGTTATTACTTTTGAAAATTTTGAGAAAAACAAGGTATTTCTTTGGAAAGAGTTAAGAAACAACACTGGTACAAACAAGGTCGGCTTACATAACACTATATAACATGCAATCAGACAGAGAGTAGTACCAGCATAAACTTCAAGCGCTTAACTTCAGCATGATTATCCCCTTTTTGGGTCTATCACAAAGGGGAAAAAAATTATCAAAATAATCATAATTGACAAGGAAATTTTTACAACAAAAAGTAACAACTCAAACTGGATAATTGGGATATATAGTGACCTCAAGATCTTCATTCTCGTGACGATCAACATTTGCCACTTCTTGAGTTGAGATATAACCATTTCTATGAACATAATACAAAGCAACAGTCAAATAACATGGAAGTTTCAAAGAAAAAGGAAAGTGGGATTGAAACATCCCAATAAAAACAAGTTGGAAAGCACTAAGAAAGCAAAGATAAAATGGAACTGAAGAAAAAAATTTCAATCTTAATCAAACGCTTAATCGCAATATCAGATTACTTTTATATTTTTTCATTTCCATTTCATAGAAAAGTAATCAGGAGAAGTTAAATGCCTAAACATATCCGTAAAGTTCTGGAAGCTTCAGAAGTATATGAACAAACAGCATGCCGACATATGTCACGTGTCTTGCAGGCCATCACTCAAGTTGTAATGCTGGCAAAACTATCGAACAAAATATGCACACCTAGTGATTTCTCGCAAGGAATCGAAACAAACCTTGAAGTGCTCTTTTTTAATACAGGATGTTCAACCTTCTCATTCTGGAGTGATGAATTGGCATTTCCATTTGACATTTGGGCACCACTAGAGCGAGAAATCATGGAAGCCGATTTTGGTAACAAAGTATCTTCTGATCCAATAGCCCCCTCTACATCTTCTGCAACTAGTTCTTTTGCAATCCAAAAGCCACTATCTGAGCTTCAAGCAAGAACGTCAATTAAGACTATAGAGGCTTCAAAAAAAATTCCAACCAATGATGCAACAACAATCAAATAAGGTGGTGTTTTTCTAAGAAATCTCAGCCAAAAGGAAATCGAACCTAAATCAATCCAGCTAAAAGATGGTGAGATGAAGAAACTCGGAGAAAGAGAAAAAGAAAGAACAAAAATCTTAGCCCATGTTTGGTCCAGATTAAAATCTGATTTTAATCCAAGTCAAAGTCAAACAAACAATATTAACCACATCTTTTATCGATCCCACAATTTTTCAACCACATATTTCAAAAACTTCTATCAAAATCTAATAAAAATCTAATTTTAATCCCCAGCAAACACCTTCTTAATATGTATTCTCAAATAGATTAACTCAGATGGATACCGAAAGATAGTCAGAGATTCATTCATGCTGAAGAATTAATTGATCTAGAAAACTAGTCATGGTTCTCTAATGCACAAGATAAGTTATCACGACAGAGACTTACAAAATGAACTCCAAAGTACCTTCCAACACTCGCAAACTCCACTGATATTCTCCCTAACACATGCAATCAAGCATCTAGTTTCTCTATATTAAGTTTTTAAACCTAAGTGTTTTATGCCTTTTATTGTCTTGAAAACGGCAGGCAGAGAAATCTATTTGATGAATAATCCCATTAAGCCCTCTTTCTCCCTCAAACAAAATGAACTTTTTTATGTATCCTGAGGCAATACAACTTGACTTTGTGCCAGATATTAGAATTTAAACCTTTAGTGCATAAAGAACCAAGCCAAATATGAGTTCTTCATCCGTAACTCACCTTCAATAGTATCCAACTCTCCATTCTGAATAAACTGAGCCACCTTTTTTTGCAATGATATATTAGTGGAACAATCCGAGTTTAAACTTTGGTCATTAGAGTTGAGTTGTCCATCTGTTTCTATGCAATTCTTGGAGTCTTCCTGGATAGCTTCACTTAATAAGGAAGTACCTTCTGCCAAAATTTCCACCTTCTCATTCTGACCAGTTGAAGCTAAACCACAATAGAGTTTCAACTCAAAAAATTAGATTGCACAATCTTTACAAAATGGGAAATAATATAATAATGAAGAAATAGTGGCCAAAGATTTACCTTCACAACCACCAAGTGCCTCCAGTTTTCCAATAAAATCTTCCTCTGCATTTGAACCGCTGACATTTGTCTCTGTTGAGGTCTCAAGAAGACGTTTAACATATTTATATCCCCTACGTCTAACAATGTTCGCAAGGTCTTGCCTGCAAATATTCAGAATGACAAATTAAACATGCACAAACACATAAATACCGTCTTTAGTTACTTCATATTCTTTTTGTATATTGAGAGAAGATGAAAATGACTGCAGTAATATCAATTCAGAGGTTCCCTAGAGTTTGTGTAGGTCTAATGAAGCATAAGGTAAAGATTTTGGGTTAGATAGGCATTAACATAATCGAAAAACACTAATTTTTCCTCCTCATCCACACTATCTTCTAGTTTCATCCTCGTATCCTTCTTCGCTAAATCTGAACTTGGTCTTTATAAATGATGTATTAATGGTAGCAAGAGCCTCCTCAATTTTACAATTAATTTTATCTAGGATATACTTCATACTCTGCAGCAGCCATGTGCTGAAATTATGAATCTGCATATTCCGAAATTAAATTGTGAAACTTCTTCCTGAACGTTTCTCTCAAAGAAAATTTCAAATTTAGTACATGTTCAGACATCTTTTAGTGGTCAAATCATCTGTATATACAGAAAAATAATCCTGAAACAGGGAAAATAATATATTTTCAGCTGTTAATAGGACTGCTAGCATCCTAATATCTGATTTCAGCTGAAATCTTAAAGTCCTATAGTCTATTTAAAAAAGGTTTAAAAAAATCATAACTTGAGTTTCATCAGTGTACAAAAATGTCAAGATGAAGCACAACTACACAGGTAATATTTCAAGCAGCTTTAAATATTTTCATATTATTGTACTAATCTCAAAATAAGTAACTCCCCATGTCCTTTTCATTGCTTAATTTGCATCACACATTGTTGCTAAGAATCTCAGATAATATGTTTCTGTTATAAGTGACATGAACTACATTATCCACGCCCCAAAAATGACACAGAGCCATGTCATGGTAGCATTATCATCGTCACAAGTACAGATTCCCTAAAATGTAACATTACCTAGAACAGTGAACACAAATATAAACACTAGAGAATGATGAACATACAGATTGATCAAGGATTTTGACTACTCCGTATTTTCATTAGTAGCAAGCAACATTTCGAATCATTATCGTCTATCTCAGCCATAAAATTATGGGATAACTAGAGTAAATAATAGGTGAAAGAAAACCATAAAAATCAAACCTTCCATGCTGTGAGAGCTCCTTCATTGAGGGCACATGACTATGGGGAAGTCCAAGCATGGATAAAAATTCTCTGATATCATTGAAAAGATCTTCATCGCTCTTCCCTTTCCTATTAGCTCTGCATCACCCACATACAAAAAAAAGAAGAGGGGGAAAAAAGGTAAACATCAAACCAAGAAATAAAAAAAAAAAAAAA
>CAIGRL010044255.1:0-11338 GCA_903798325.1 Fraxinus xanthoxyloides
GTTTAATGAGGTGGGTCCTCGTGTAAGAGCAACTACTCTACCAGGCCTTTTACAAGTTTGGTAGAGCAGAATTATCCAAGAAAATATCTTTTAATTTAACCCGACCTTAATTAGAATTTCCTTAATCACCATTTACTTGTAAATAGTCTTTACATGTTTTTTTGACCAAGTCACAACCTTGTTGAACATGAAATTTAAAGGATATCCTCAAAGCAATATTACATTTCGTCGCTTCATTAATGCTCTTACTTTCATCTCCTTGTAGCATAGGTTGAGACATCAATATTCATATAACGTAACAACCTCAACTTTTATCTTATGAACTTTATCAGTTCGTGTTTCTTGTAAACCAAACATGTGTGTCGCTATAAAGTCAATGAGTATTAACTATATATAAGCATATTTGGTATACAATACTAAAATGGACTTGACTTTTTTTCTTTTCGAAATGGCTATTTCAAAACATAATCCTTTTTTTCCCATTACTTGCACAATCCATATTCAAATTCCTTCAAAACATTCTTAAATATAAAAGAAAATCCATCCAAACATTCTTAAATGTCTTGAAATAATTATTTTCAAATTCATAGTCCAAGATTCTTGAACTGCACCATGTAAATTCTTCATCAACGGTTCTAATCCGTTCGTAATAAATTATAGTCCGACTAGATCAATCATTTTTCTCTATTACTTGCTCGTTCCCTCTTCTAAATCCATCAAAAGATTCTTAAATGCCAACCGCTGGACTTTTTTGCATAGGTGATGATGATTTAATGGATATGTGAACTATTTCCATGGGTGAAGATTGATTATGAAATTATAATAATATATGTGGACAATTTTTTTCCTTTTTAAAAGTTAAAGATCAACTTATTACTCGAGGAATACATTGTGGACCAATAGTGGAATTTTCTCTAGGCGGAGAAAAGGACTAGAAAATGCTCAACGTGACTTCAAAGCTACACCCGAAAACCCCGCGAACACTCTGGAACAGCAAACTCGTCTTTTTTTCTACTATAATTCATCAAATCAAGAAAAAATAAGCACCCAAATCAAATTCCTGTGAAATCCAAAAAAAGAAAAGTGCAAAAGAACAAAAATTTGATTCAAAAATGTTTTTCTTTTTTGTGGGAGGATTGGAGCAGCAAGCAAGGCAGGTGCTTAAGAGAGGGGCGGGTCGGTGCATCGCATGCGGGTTACCGGCCGATCTGGTTGAATACGATAAGGTTCTCAAGCTATTCTTCGTGCCCGTTTGGCGGTGGCCCGGGAAGCAGCCACTTTTGCATTGCTCTAATTGTAAACTCTTCTTCCCAGAGTCGTTCTCTCCGCCTCCGCCGTCTACGAAGATTCCGGAGGAGTTGAAAAGAGATGCCTTGCGGTGCCAGTTCTGTGCACGGGAGGTGGATCCTGGGTTTAGGTTCTGCCCCTTCTGCGGGTCCGCCCTGTGAATTGCTGTTTGAGGGTTTTGGGTTTTAAGGATTAGTGTTTGTATGTGGGGGGGGCTTGTCTTTGAGATTAATATATAAAATTTGTTATTGCTATATGTCTTATTTTGGTTTAATGGTTGATTAAGATACCTTGCAAAATGTTTATTTGTAATTAATTATGAAAATTTACCCTAATTGTGTGTCACGTCGAATGTCTAGGCTTACTTCGCTGAATTGTATCTAACTTAACTCTTTTTTCATATAAGTCGATTTTAAGACTGAGTTTTATTCAATGTGATTGTTATAATTGAGATAAGAGACGGCACTAATATGGAAATAATCCTCGTTGTAGGCAGGGTGACGGAGAGAGTGTTACTTTCAATAGAAAACTAGTTTCAAGAAGTCACCTATCCGAAAATATGAGGAGCCATGGAAGTTGATCGTGTAATGAGGAGTGAAATGCAACAACATAAAATGTATCCCAAATCATTAGTCAAGATTTAGTTTGTGGGTTTATGATTAGTTGGACTCCATTTTTTACGAGTCAATTTTAAGGGTAGAGTCTACCCATTGTGATTGTTACAATTAGTACAGAGTAAGCACCATTATGGGGATGATTGTCGTTGTGGACGGGACAACCTAGTGGGGGCTACTTCGAATAGAAAAGTGGTTTCAAGAAGTCACGTATTTGGAAATATAAGCAGTCGTGGACGTTGATTCTGACATGAAGAGTGTAATGTAATAACATAACAAGATGTTCTTATTCCTCTCCAGGCTATATACAATGTTGATCAAACAATTTGCAAAGCTAATCAAACATCAAAACTTTCAGATATAATATAACTATACAAGGAACAAAAGTGACTACGGCAACAGATGAAGAACCAGCATTTCGTTGATCATGGGGCTTCCCAAAGGGTAAAAGGAGGACTAAATATCCAACAGGGAGCTGGCTAGTGGGATAGAGGGTTGTTTCCTATCTGTACACAATTTTTTTTTCGAAAAAGAATGAAAGTGCACAGTTTCCCAAAATTCACAAGGGGATGCATGCTGAGACCGTCCGTTTACCTCAGATCAATATCCAGAAACTCCGGTTGGTAATATCTTGGACGAGCATGCACAGAACTGCAGAGCCTTGAACAGGGTCGATGCTGATGGTCCACGATGCAGCAGTTGGACTTGGACATAAAGATTCTACTCGGATTTGCTGAAGGGTAATTACTTTGATCCTCGCTCGATTTTATCCCTCCATAGCCTGTATCTTACTCCAAGTTTATCATAGGATACAGGACAGTTCCATACATTTGCTCCGTTGATCATGCGTTCTTGTTGCCCGAGTACAAGCCGTAGATCCTCATTCAAAACCTGTACGCAATAATTTTAAGATTTTTGTACGAAATAAAGAGTAGAGAAAACAGAACTCTTGATTTCCAAAGATTTACCTGCTCTGCAAAATGTCTCCACAGGTATTGCATGAAAGGAACATGCTTTAATATCGGAGCAAAGTCGAGTGACATTCTGTACAGTAACCTCGTCTTGTTTCTTGATGAAGGTAAGCAAACATGAAGTTGATGAAGATGTGTTGAACATTCTCTAGTACTCTGCCCTTCTAATTTCCCGGGTTTCGAAATTCCAATGGTCGACAATACCATACAAGGTGGCCGGAATTCCATATCTATAGGATAGGGATCCCAGTATCCTTGCAGCCCAGATTCAGGTGTCAAAAATTTCACCAAGCTGAGAATAAAAATAAACAACGATAGCTTGTTAGTTTCTATGTGATGTAATAAGTTGCAGTAATTTGGTTAGATGTTTCTTTTTGCTACATTTGGCAACAACTTCTGTGGTCATTGATTAATACAATATGGAGAACTGTATCATAATTTGCATATTCATTGAAAACGATGAGAAAGTAAACAAACCTGGGTACACTCCACCCCTTAGCAAAGGTTGAAGTGTGAGTAAAAGGGGCATGCGCAAGATCCAAAAGGTTGTCCAAAAGTAGCCCGTGTTCAACTGGAAGTTCCATCACAATCTGCATTTTTTGTTAGGGGTTAAGCCTAAACCCAATCCTAAGAGCATTAATGAAAGAAATGAAAAACAGAAATGCAAACATGCAAATACACAGATTTATAGTGGTTTACTAAAATACATAGCCTTGGTGCTGCAGATTTTTGTCACTTATTATGAAGGAAATGACAAGGTTTTCCTTGCACGCCTCTCTCTTATCACACACAAGTGACAGACAAATGATCCCCTAGGTAGAAAACTAGGGAGTCCTAATCCAAAAGTATGAATACCCAATATAATAGTAGGTCGAGGAGATAGGTGTAAAGTGAAAGTAGGCTTCACAAAGTCCAACATTTCAAAAAGATTCGAGGAAAAAAAGGTGATTTATCTAAGATCACTAAAACGTCCTCTAAAAATGTTCAAACTAGAATATTTGATAGCAGGTGTAACATACCTCAGCGTGTATTTGAAAACCTGAGGGTGGCAATAGAGAAGGAAGGTTGGTACTTGGAGGATCAATGCCAGGCCATATCCATATCATTCCATCTTGTTCAAAGCACGGTAATGCTTTGATCTTAACATTAAGAAATTTTGTAGATGGCATTTTCTTACATTTTCCATCAGTTGAGTATTCCCATCCTGACATTGATCATAACGTAAAAAATCAGTGCTGTCAAATAACACACTTTTTAACTGATAATACGTGATAGTTCAGACCATTTTAGTGTTCATATCATCTATATAGGATGTAAAACTTATACATGCTATTGATCTTACAGTGATAAGGACACTGGATCCGACCCTCATTTACTGAACCCAGGTGAAGTGGGCAGGCCCTGTGAGCACAAGTATTCTGAACGCACCCAGGTTTCCCATCCTTCCCACGAAAGATAACCCACGGCTCCTCAAAGCAATCTATTGGAATCTGAAAGAAAAAATTATGAAGCAATAATCAACAAGGGAGAAGCACAAAACCCTTTCTTGTAGAACGATTGCCGCAGATTTTTATACGGTATATAAATCTCTAGTAGGTGCTTAGAAACGAGTTGAAAAGGTAACAACGAGTTTCCTGGTAATAGATTTACCATGGTGTCATCCTTCAAGTCTTCTGAGAAAGCAACAGGGAACCAAAAATTCTTCAAACGGGCATCATAAGACTGGACAGGACCGGACACATTGAGGCTCCTTCTAGGCTGCCTGTTCTTGGCAGTATCAAGAGACTCTGTCAAGGTACTTGGGATAGGGGACAATAAGTTAGATTCTGCTGTGTTTCTGTCTTGCAATAGCTTATCATTAACCAATGTTTCCATGTAAGCTAGCTTGTCCAAGGCAGTCGACACCCTTGCTTCTGATATATGTACCTGCATGCATCTGAGAGTGAGATACTGAGATCTAGTTCACTAGCTATGGAAAAAAAAAAATTTCTTAATAAGTGAAGTGTAAAATTTCCATATAAAAGCATTCCTTAAGAAATTCCAAGTTATGGATTAAAGCCTAGTCACCACTTGCAAGAGCAGTAATAATTAGAATAGGAATCATAAAATGAGCAAAGCATACACATATTTTTGTAATTTACCCTCATTGTGTGAGCTACATCAACTTGCTACCACATGTTTTCACTGTAACGGACTAACGGAGGAGGAGAATAAAAGTTTTTCGCACACCTCTCTCTTCACACGACAAATGGTCCTCTAATAAATCCTTTGTATACTAGGAAAATTAGGGTGACCTGATACTTTTATGTATATGAATTTACGGTTGAGGCGATATGGGTACAATATGATTAGGCTCTCGAGCGTTCAACATTTCAACCTATGTACTCTATTCTATATGACAGATATGAATAAAACACACAAACACACATATATATGCTGGCATACCTGTTTGTGAGCTTGTGCTAGATCCTCTTGCAACTCAGCAAGTTCCTTCGTGAGAGTTCCAACTGATTTATATTCACGTGCAAGAGGGTTTAATACTTCCACAACCTATAGGTTACTATCAAAGTCAGAACATTCAATTTAAAGCAATAAGATTCGAAAAATGATAAGAGCTTCCACAAAAGGAAAAGAAACAAAAATCAGAAAATAGCCCTGCTACATGTCCCACATGATTCGACACCACCCCTTGAAAAAGAAAACGAAAAAGTTCTTTGAGATGCAAGTGATTGGCATGTGTCTCACCAACAAAGATAATATGATTCCTAACGTGATCTTTAAGTTGAAAAAATAGGAAAAAGAACATAACCGAACCAAAAAAATCTGATTTCGATCATAAATTATGAAAAACAAAGGATAATTTTGTGATTGACCTTTTCGTGCAATAGCATAATTGAAAGAACATCTTGTCGCGCCTTCCAATCGCAGTATTGTATATCCAATCTAGCCACTTCTAAAGCTTGATTGACATCCAAAAACTTGCCTTTACATTGGGGGACCTTAGTTCTTGGATCTTCTACATCAAAAAGTGTTGCCCAAGGGTTTTTCCGGTCCTCCAACCCACCTTCATCCCCTATAATAGCAAAGATTCTAAAGCGTCCCTTAACAACCTGAGATGCACCAAATGTAACATGATTTCGCAAGAAGAAAAAACTGCATACAGATTAGTCTAATGTAACCAAACACTTCGTGAACAAGGAAACTAGCTTGCAAGAGGTATCTCCAAGATTAAAAAACATACTATGTTAGGTCAATAAATGAATCAAGATCAAAACTTTGGCTTCTATAGAAGAATCAATCAAGCATAGCCAATCATCTTTCAAAGTTAGCTTACATCAAAGTGTCAGCTGGAAAAGGTTTTTTACTTTATTGAGTACAAAAGTTTAAGCTATAATGTAAAGAAATCAATCCCATACATGATTTTTAAGGACATCTAGGGTGTGTTCGGTAGAGATTAAAATCCGATTAAAATTGAAAAACTAGCCGTTATTGTTGATTTTTATTAGATGAGTGACCCAATAACGGCTATATTTTCAATTTTAATTGGATTTTGAGCTATACCGAACACTCCCTAATTTCACTATATAGAGCATTTAAAAAAAAAAAAAAAAACCTTTTTACCGGCAAACCTGATTTTCCATTCCCACATCTATAGACTGTACACAAATGTACGTTCAACCACTCCATAAAAAAGCTTAAAAATTGATAGAATGAATAAATAAATACTTTGTCGGTTGGATTCATTTCTTTTTACCAAAAGATTGACATTCGAAATTTTCATAAATGTGTACCGAAGTCGTCATATTTCACAATAAAGAACGAAACTGTATCATTATTTCTTACCCTAATAACATACTTAATGGAGCTGATCACCATGATCAAAGCTACCACAATTTCAACCAGTAAAAAATCTCGCAAAATATCAAATCAACCAAACTAGAAAAAGAATACCCTTTCAAGTAATACTAAACTTGAAATCAAATTACCAATATAAAAATGTAAAAGAGAAATTTAGCCAAATTTACAATAAATAAGGTACACAACTTGCTCAAGAATAGGTAAAAAAATACCCTTTTGGTGTAAAATTTGGATGAACGACATGAAGAAATTGGAAGTGAAAGAGCAGCAGCAATGGTGGACATGGCGGAACTCGGACAGTTTGAAAGTTTGACAGATACTTTGGGTATAGAGAAAAAGAGAGATGGAGATAGTTTTTGTGAGAGAGACTAATTGTTGATAAGAGGTAAGTATTTCGCGCGATCTTGAGTAGCCTCCCATGAATTGCCATGTAAGAATTTGTGGGATTTTGTGTGTTTCACACGTGGCATCTTAGGTTTCCACAAGCTCTTGTCTGAATTTGAATTATCTGTGTTGTGGGGTGCTTACATATCTTCTGTAATGCCAGCTCGGATGGCGAAGATCTCTCTCCGTCTGTTTCTTGATTGGATAATTCTACTTGTACAATCGAGGTTGACAACCTCTCACATGCGTACAGGGTCCGCATGTTTAAAAAACTCAAAAATAAAAAAGCGGACCCCCCAATGTGAGATGTTGTCAACCTCGATTGTACACATAGCATGACTCTTTTTGATTTCTTGTATTGTCTTTGGTAAGGGTGGCAAACAGTCGAGTTAAATCTTGATTTGGCTCATTAGATCAGTCAGGCTAGGGCCATTGGTCATCGAGTATAGCCCGATCTGGCTTATTGAGCAAGAGACCTCAGACCAGTGGCCTTGTCAGTGTAGGACCGAGTCAAGTATGTTTTCTTTCTTAAAAAATAGAATTTACAATAATTTATATACATATATAAGAAAATTAATAGAAACTTAGGATGGACTCCAAGACTGTCGGTTAGGTTTGGCTCATCAAACTTAAAATTGAGCCAACTTGGACTTGAGATCTTTAAATGTGAGTCCAACCCGCCCACAAGCTCTCACAGGTTGACAAGCGACCCAAAACCATTGTCGCCCTTATCGTTGCTTCTCTAAACATGTTTTGTTAAGATTAACGAAGAAAATGAAAAGTTCTATTGTTTATTTTTTATTTCTTGAAAATTGACATAACTGATTATTTTTTTATGTTGTTGCCGCTGCTGACAAAATATGTCTAAAAACTCGTTTAAGTTGATGGAAAATTGATTTATTGGCCCTCAAATTCAACGCAGACGATAAATTGTCATTTAGGGAAAATCAATTGCCATTCATGATGGATATGATCACTATGGACGACGCTGACCAAAAAAAATAAGGTTAAGAACAATACTGTGAAGAAATAAAAGTTGGAGATAGTGAGTGCAATTTTTCCAAAAATAAGTAAAAGTTACTTATAAGCAGTTTTTTTTATTTCCGAACTTGTTCAAAAATTTTCGAACACTCAGCAAACTGCTCTCAACTGCCGGGTTATGTGCTTCCGTCTTTGTGCTTATATCTGCCACTAAAATGTGGACTAAAGTAAACCTGGGTCAGCAAATTCACCACTTATTTGCTGCCAAAGTCATGCCTGCGCCAACACCAAAAACTGATGCTACCTTGAGGCTTGAGTCCCCCCACGTCGACTAATTTCGCCCTTGCAAAGCTGCATCACATATGCGTACACCACTTGCACATTTGTCTATGCCAACATGTTGCCTTGCATCTGTTACGGGCCTGTGTCAGACCGTCACGTCACCTGCCACGTGTCAGTAGAAGTGGTCCACACACTCGTCACGTGTCGATCGAGGTGATTGCGCATGTGACGAACTGATTGCATATGTCGAAATAATTACATGAGGGACGAATTGAACATATGCCAGTGAAGGGACCGAACTCATCTACGATACACCGAGGATGTAAAGGTCTGTACTCCGCTTCTATGACTCTACACCTACCTCGCCTAGCTCCGACGAAGATGTCTTGTACAAAAATCTTTCCAAAGTCAAATTTCTGACCGATGGGGTGTGTGACATGACCCAAACGGTCAATTCAACTGCCTTTGTCAGAGACATTCAAAGCCAACCAACCTATGGAGTGACAGATTGACACCTAGGATGGGACAATTCCTGAGGATCTGATAACACATGTCTCCTCATCCAACGGCTCTCATCTTTTCATCCTTAGTATAAATAACCCATCTTTATGCCAAAAGAAGGGATTCGAATTAAAATTTCTCCTACTACATTGTAAACTTGAGTATTATCCTCTCCTTTAAATATTGACATTTTTATCACTACATACTTTATCAACCATTTCTCGATGAGTGTCCTACAGTCGGTAAACCTTTTCCGATTGAACATTAAACCGACTTGACCGTCGGAGTGCTCGCAGCCACTCCCAACTCCTCCAGGAAAGGCCACGAGCGATTACCGGCATGCTACGTGTGCAGGGAAGAGTTGATTTGAAGACTTATTTTGTTGGCTACGTGTCGGAGCCATTTTTCGAGGTCAACAACATCCATCCTACTGAATTTGCGCATTATCCCTTGCACCACACACACATCCAGCCATGACATCAGGCAAAGCAACCCACGTCATGTCCATTTTTCTCACTAGAGATCTAACATTTGACGAGTTAACTTCAGAAAGAGTTTAATTTGGATGGAAATTGGTTGTTATTGAAATTATTTGATATTGGGTTTTGAGTCCTTTTACCCAATTACAAATCCGACCAAATTATTAGGTAAGACCATGGTGAGACAATTACTAGTCAAATGTAAGTTGTTATGTTATGTATCCAAGTGGTTGGCAAGTGAAACATTGGTCCCCTGACCAAGCTGGAGTGGTTCTAGTGCGCGTGTATTTTCTTTAGGAATTTTGCAAGGCTTGGTCTAAAAATTTCGTTGCAGTACTTGATAACTTAGTAAGGTCGACATCGCGCTACAACCTTCTTAAGTTCATGGATGATTTCTAAAGATACAACCCAACAAAAATGGCTGAGAATGACAAAGAGGTACCTATGGGAGTCATGAACCAACAACTTGCACTTATTGTGGTATGGTACAGAAAATTCTTGATTTTTGGCAATATCTAGGCCACTGTTTGTTGTAGATTAAAATCATATTTTTAGTAGATTTTGATAAAAAATGTGTAGTTGAAAAGTTGTAAGTCCCATGAAATGTATGGTTAAAATTAATTGTTGACTTTGACTTGAAATTAAAATCATATTTAATTTGTACTAAACGGGGGCTAATGAGAAAACTTAAAATATTTCTTTTGCTAGGGATGGTCTCTCTTGAAACATGTAAGAGGTTCAACACTTAATAGGAGGGAATGCCACTTTGAATTAGGTCGTATTAAGGTTGTCTAACAAATTACATGCAAAAAACTCGAGAACTTTGGGTGTACTGAATGTCAACATGACGTAAAATATATCTCAACTTTGAAATATAATTGATGAGTGTATTTCACTCATACTTTAGATATCATCTAAACTTGATATTTAACTTATTTCTACGAGTTTTAGAACGTTTTAATGTGTATTTTGATATTGTGATATAAGAGATGAAATTGAAAGAAATAAGTAAGAGTAAGCAAAAACTGGAAAAAAATGGCTAAGTTATAAGAGATCCAATATTCGAGAAGTAAAGTGCAAATACTTAAAAATTGTGTCAAACCTCAAAATGAAGATTCGAGAGTGCTTGGAGTCAATTGGATGAAAAAAGAAGTCAAGTGGATCAAATGTAGTCAAAGTATGATCACACATCATTTTCCAATCGAAAAAGTTATGCTNTTTAGAACGTTTTAATGTGTATTTTGATATTGTGATATAAGAGATGAAATTGAAAGAAATAAGTAAGAGTAAGCAAAAACTGGAAAAAAATGGCTAAGTTATAAGAGATCCAATATTCGAGAAGTAAAGTGCAAATACTTAAAAATTGTGTCAAACCTCAAAATGAAGATTCGAGAGTGCTTGGAGTCAATTGGATGAAAAAAGAAGTCAAGTGGATCAAATGTAGTCAAAGTATGATCACACATCATTTTCCAATCGAAAAAGTTATGCTCCAAATTTGTAGTCTCATATTGAGACTCATTTTTGACATAGCAAACGTTTGAATTGGAAAGTGATATCTGAAACAAAGTTATAGTCCTTTGAGTTATCTTGAATCACTTCAATCGGATATCGGGAGAAAAAGTTATGATAAAAATACTAAAAGACACAATGTGCAGTTTTTTTTCACCCGAAGATGGGCGTCGCGCCACCTGTTTTGCTGAAAATTAGCAAAATTCGAGGTGCTGCAGCGCCACCTATGTGAGAAATAGGTTTTAAATTTTTTTGGACTCTTTTCTTGGCCCAATACAATTACAATCCATCCAAAATTTCATGATGATATAAATACAACCCAAAAGACCACTTTTGAAGGGGAATTCAACATATAATTGAAGGAGGCAAAGTGAGCATAATTCAAGAAATCAAAGATAAGCAAAACAACCTCAAGGAAGAAGATTGAAAATCTATCCAAAAACTAGTTTTTTTCTATTCTCTTCTTTATATT
>CAIGRL010044373.1:0-11384 GCA_903798325.1 Fraxinus xanthoxyloides
AGAGAGAACAAGTTTTGAGTGTTTTCATTTTTGAAAATAATTTTTCAAAATGACAAAAAGAACACATTTCCAATAATCTCAAAATGGACACTCAAGACTCAAAACCCAAAATAAATTCAAAACTAAAACGCTAATAGAATAACCCCTAAGATTTTGAAGGAAAATCATTAATGGGTTAGAAAAAGACAAGATTGTTTCAAATATAATAAGAGAACCAATTGTTTGGAATGATACCAAGAATCAACGGTGGGTAAATTAATTATAGAAAAGAAAAAGAACCTATGTTTTTAATTAATTTACTATAATTGCGGTGTTGGAAAAAGAATCTGAACTCTAATATTAATGTCAAAATAAATTAATAGATAATTGACAATATTCTTTTTTTGAAGTCATTTACAAGTAGTCGGATTATGGATAATAGTAGATTGGAGTTGATATGTGGGGTGGTAGGAATGTTTTGGGCATTGTGTGGTGATAGTAGTGGTGCATTGTATGTTATCAAATTTGTGATTAATAATGTTATATGTGATCATATTTATTGTTTGTGACCATACTTGTGTTAATTGTAACTACTATGACCAAATTTATCTTTAGTGTCATCATTTGTAACTAAGTCTATATAATTTGTGATTGTATGTAATCAAGTCATGGACTAATTGTGACCAAGTTTTTCTTCGTGGTGACTATTCGTGACCAAGTCAATCTTAAGTGTGACAGTTTGTGATCTGTTGATATTTGTATTAGTGGTAGGTTTGTATGTATAAATTAGTGGTAGGTTAGATTAATAATTTACTTTGGTAGATAGGAGGCTAGTTTAGACATTTTAATTTCTCCTTACCGTATTTGTCCATAAATACCGAATCTTCCTTACCGGTTTGTGTGAGTTGAAAGAATAACAATTTTTCCCGCATAAAAGTTCTCTTCTCTCTCTCGAATTCATTCCCTGGATATTCACATGGTATCAGAGAACTGAAGCTTTGTTGCGATGGCGTTCAGTTATTGTGGCATGCTTGGACACTTTAAGGGAAAGTGTTACAAGTTAATTGGATATCCACCTGGTCATTGACTTGCTAAAGGAAGAACTGTTATGGCATATGTTGTAGGACAAGCTTCTCCTGGTGTTCAATCTAATGTTGTGGATTCCCTTTCCAATCTTACTATCACTCCAGATCAATGCAAGCAGGTCCTATCTAGGTTCTTACCACAGTTGAGAGAGCAATCATCCACTCATCCTCGAACACAGTTCAATTCACAACCTCATGATGCCATATCTACCGAACATTTAATGCAAGATGCTTTTGCCTTCTCAAGTAATCGTGTTTATCCTAACACTCATAAAGATGCAACCAAATGAATAATAGATACGTGATCATCAGAACATAGGGTGTGCTCTATCAGACAGTTAATTGCTATATCCAATACTGTCAGAGCATTGGTGAGATGACCAAACAGTGACATTGCTGAGGCCACTCATATTGGGACAGTAAAGTTGTCTGATACTCTAGTTTTGACAAATCTTTTGGTGGTGCCTTGTTTTACATTCAATCTGATTTCAGCAAGCAAATTAACACTCAAGCACAATTGTTTTATGATATTCTTACATGAATATTATTTTGTCCAGTATCTTTTAACATGGAGGACGATCGGGGTAGGCAAACTTGATGATAGACTGTATTCATTTCAGCATCCTGCTCAACAAATTCAATCTGATCCTCAACATACCGAACCTCTTCACAACAACTTTCTACTTTTCCTCATTCTAATTGTACATCTGATCTTTATTTGTAATGTAATAAGGGAAGATATGTTGCTTGTAATTCCATAAACAACTTCACTAGGAACACATCTATTGATCTGTACATTGTCATTTGGGACATGTTCCTAATTCCAAGTTATCTATATTGCATAATCTTGTTCCTACTATAACATTCAATAAAAACGTTCATTGCACCATATGTCCAATGGCCAAACATCATAGGTTGCCCTTTCCAAGAAGTGAAACTCAAAAATGTTTGACCTCATCCATTGTAATATATGTGGACCATATTGAGTTCTCTCATTGTATGATTATAAATATTTCTTAACCATTGTAGATGACCACACTCAATTGACTTGTACATATTTAGGGAAAAGTCTCAAACCAAATATGTTATCCAATCTTTTTATCATATGGTTCAAACTCACTTTCAATGTAATCTGAAAATTCTTAGATCTCATAATGGAACTGAATTCCACATGAGTGAATTTTACCATTCTAAGGGCATCATACATCAACTTAGTTATGTAGAAACCCCTCAACAAAACTGTGGTGGAAATGAAACACCAACACCTCCTAAACATTGCTAGAGCTATCAAATTTCAATCTAACTTACCTCACAAATTTTGGGGAGACAGCATACTTACTACCACACATCTTATCCGTAGGACTCCTATTCCTATACTTGAAAACCAAACTCCTTATGAAATGCTATATCAAACACCTCCATAATAATCACACCTTAAGGTTTTTCGAAGCCTCGTTATGCTTCTAGCCTCAAAAGAAATCGTACCAAATTTGAACACAGGGCTCTACCTTGCATTTTCATTGGATATCCATATGGCATGAAGGCCTACAAACTTTACAATTTGCTTACCAACACTATCTTCACTTCTAGAGATGTAACCTTTCATGAAAACATATTTCCATTCCATCATTCCAAGTTCCTTAACTCTTTGTTAGAATCTGATGCTAGTCCAATACATGGTTCATCTTTGTTCCCAGCTTCGACTCATGATTTATCTCTTGACTCATCAGTTTCAAGTTCTGATATTAACTCTGTTCCTACCACTGGTTCCTCCTCCTATTTCAACTTCACATTCACCTAATTTACCTGAAATACATTCTTAAGCATCAAATCCAACACCAACTCCAACTCCAAATCCAAATATACAATCCATGAGACCTAAAAGAGCCCCTGCTTATCTTCAAGACTATCATTAGAGTCTAGCATCTCAAGTGTTTGTTCCTTAATCAAAATCCATGACAAAAAGTCCAATGGTTGGTAAGCAATATCCCATTTTAGAATATCTAGATTACGGAAAGTTATCTTCTGCTCAGAGAAAATACTTATTGTCCTTATCAACCACTTCTAAGCATCCGAATTGGTACAAAGCTGTGGACTCAGAGTATCAAGCTTTGGTTTCCAACAATACTTTGACAGTTAGTCCACTTCTTGGACATAAGAAACCTCTGGCTTGTAAATGGATTTTTAAGGTCAAACTCCATTATGATGGAACAGAGGAAAGGAAGAAGCCAGACTTGTTCCAAGGGATTCACACAACAAGCTCGACTGGATTATAAAGAAACCTTCTCTCCTGTTGCCAAGCTTGTTACAATGAAGATGCTATTGGCAGTTGCTGCTCATAAGTGTTGGCACCTACATCAATTGGAGATCAACAATGCATTCCTCCATGGTGAACTTGATGAAGAGGTATATACGTTGATGCCCAAAGGTTATGAGCAGCAGGGGAAGAATGGTGAGCAACTTGTTTGCAAGTTGAACTAGTCCATTTATGGACTTAAACATGCATCCATACAGTGGAACACCAAGTTAACTTCATACATTTTATCACAAGACTTCAAGCAATCGAAGTCTGATTAATCATTGTTCAACAAGTAAAATAAAGAGTCATTTATTGTCATACTCATTTATATCGATGATATAATTATAGGAGGTAATGACATAGTTTACATTGAGCAATTTAAGAAAGAATTGAACAAGCAATTCAAGTTGAAAGACTTGAAGTATCAAGGACAACAAATGGAATTTCCATAAATTAGAGGAAATATACACTGGATGTTTTAACTGATGTAGGCTATCTGGGAGCTAAACTTGCAAATTGTCCATTACCACAGAACCTGAAGCTTAGTAAAGATGAAGGGGAAGCTGTTGAGAATGTCAGCACATTTCGAAGACTGGTGGGAAGAATCTTGTACCTAACCATAACATGACCAGAATTGTGCTATGCAGTACAAGTTCTCTACCAATACCTTCAGTTACAAAAGAAACCTCACTTGGAATCTACTCACCATGTATTAAGATACTTGAATTGTACACCAGCACAAGGATTACTATTTGAAAGCATGTTAGATTTAATTCTAAAGGGGTTCTGTGATGCGGATTGGGTTGCTTGCTTAGACACAATAAGATCAAATACAGGCTACTATGTTTTCCTATGGAATTCTTTGATATCATGGAAATCAAAGAAACAACACACCGTCTCTTGGTTCTCAGCTGAAGCAGAGTATAGGTCCATGGTTGCTGCTGTATGTGAGCTTAGTTGGCTAAGGAAAATTCTTGATGACTTAGGTGTGATTCAAAATCGAGCTACCTTATTATTCTCTGACAGTCAATTTGCAATTCACATTACTAGAAACCCGATTTTTCACGAGAGAACGAAGTATATAAAAAAAGATTGTCATCTTGTACGAGATAAAGTTCAAGTTGGAAAGGTGAAGATGTTATATGTTGCTTCACAAGATCAATTGGCAAATTTGTTAACAAAGCCATTTGGGGTAGTATAGGATAGATAGAACTCTAAAAAAACGTGAACTAGAGTTTCTTGGAGAACATCGTCGCTCGAGCGTTGACGAGCAATAAGCGGGCAACAAAGATTTTATTAGATGTTCAACCATCAACTTGGCAACATGCTAATATAATTCCAGCGACTCTTTCTCCATGTTCCATACACGAACCCAAAAACTTTTAGTTCATCTATGCAACATTCCAAAAGAATCATTGACTTTTACAACTCTTTTATAATAATCATTTTGTCTAAAAAATAACCAATATAAATTAAAACATGTCAAACTCTCCCTTTGACATTCTATGACCAAACTATACAATACAAGTCAAGGAAGAAAAAATAAAACTAATCTACACAAATTCGAACTGAATGTATGTATCTTGCATTTCTTGTTAAATCTGTTTCCTGAAATCAACAACTCAAATACCAAGTGTAAAAGTACAAGAAACAAGAATTATAACAATTGAAACACATTATCATAAATATGCTTGCTATATTGAGAAGTAATACTATTTTTAATACAAACACTAACTTAAAACATTAATATTTCAAATATTAAAACTTAAAAAAGCTAAGAATTCAAAATGATATGGAATGCATGAAATAATATCATCTCCCCCTAACTGCAATCTCTCTCTAAAATGCAATTTCAGTTTTCTCCATTTTTGGCACAAATGACAAAGGGAACTATATCAACACTATATGATAACTCAAAGATACAGTTGATAGCATGTACAAGCATAATCAATGATTGGTAATCTTTTCCACATACTTAGTTCAAGTCTAAATGGAGTAAATTGTATAAGTGAATCATATATGTAAAGTGCCACTAATTTCGTATGAGCAAAACTCCAAACTTTAAATTTGTGAGAAAAGGACAAGCTAAAGATCATTGCAAAATAAGTTTATTCTGCTAAGCTCATTTTTCATTTATATTATTTTTTTTCTCCCCTTTACTTTGAGCATCTATAAATTCACGCACAATTTCTATCACATCTTATGTATATACTATTCTCCATTAAATGATTAAAATGACATCTGTTATGAGTTTTGGGCCAATGACTCCAAGTCAATTGACCATAGGGCATTAGGTTATTAGAAAT
Organism: Fraxinus xanthoxyloides; assembly: GCA_903798325.1. Lineage (NCBI taxonomy): Eukaryota > Viridiplantae > Streptophyta > Magnoliopsida > Lamiales > Oleaceae > Fraxinus > Fraxinus xanthoxyloides. The sequence continues at coordinate 5,670 of CAIGRL010044373.1, forward strand.
CACTTAGACTTAATTGCTTGAGTCAAATAGGTTCCAAAGAAAGTATGGGATGGAACATTTTTTCTTTTAAGGGGATATAATAGAGTTTAAGTCTACTAAATTGAGGTCAATCTATATTTAAGATCACTCTACCAGCAGATGACGATCATCCCAAATGTTACACATGCAGTTAAGACTCACTCATAAGATTATAATGTGTGAAGTGTAGATGATACATGAAGAAACCTATACTAAGTACACCACATAAACCTAAACAAAGCGATGGAAACTATGCTATAGAACATTAATTAAACTCATAATTGGTTACAACACACAAGTTCAAGTATATTATATATATCATGTTGTAGTTTAAAGAAAATTCCCTTTTTTATTTTTTAATTAATAAAACATAAATGCACCAAACACACTAAATAAAAAAATGCAATACACAAAATAAGAAAAATGCATGTGCCAATGCAAACAAAACGAGAAGTAAGCCATCATGAATAAGCACAAGTACGCACCAAAAATACCAACTCACTAAGGCATAAAACTACTCTACCCTTGAAGAGCAACACAATCGGCATCATTAGTCTGAGCATCTTTTTGATCATAGAGATCACTCTTCTTAATCTAGACTTGTCTAGTGGAAAACTTATTCTGAGCTAACTGTGTCATTAACTTGGTCAATTGACTCACCTGATTACTGAGAAAGTCAATTCGGCTATTAAAATCCTGATTTCTATTTCTATTCATAGATTTGTGACACCTAGTCCTTATATGTACTAACTCACCACAATTGAGACAAGTAGGGATAAAAACATGTTCAAATTTATGTGGTCACTGATATCTATTTCTAGGTTGGTATGTCTCATGCTGTCTAGTAGGCCTCTATTCTACGATACCCTTGTTCTTGAGTTCAGAATTAGGAACATACATAGGTTGGTTGGGGGCAGCGACAAAAATGATTTTGGAATTACTAGCCCTATTATGATTAGTCTACTTGTATTTTAGACCTCATCCATTCCCAACAGGCTTGTTGAACCCTAAGAGACTATCTAGTTTCTAAGATCTATCCTAGAAGAAATGCAGTTGAGTATTGGATTTCTCAAGGCTGCTTGTCAAAGTTTTAACCTTGGCCTCTATGTTTTTCATGACTAATCTTACCTCACTAAGGCTTTTGGTTGACTCCTGAAAGTCATATGTAAGTCTCTCTCTTTGTAGCTCATATACATTAACTTTCTTAATCACGACTTTATTCATCTTCTAAATCTTAAAACTCACTTCGAATAATTGATGATAAGCCTCACAAATCTCATATTCATCTTCATAATCTTCCTTGTAGTGCTCACCATTATCTACTTCATGAACCTTCTCTCTATCCTTATCATATTCACTCCTAAACTTCCCACTCTCATCATGAGTGGACCTCTCACTTTGATTATCCGAGTTAGATTTGTTATCAGTGAGAGTTGCATTCATATATCTCTTTCTAGACTCTTAACGTCTCTCTTGAGGCTTCTTCTTATTTCTTAACATTTTTCAAAATTTCTTAGCGAAATAAGTTATCTCCTCATCATTAATAATCTATGTATCAGTAGAGCTATATTCTTCTTCTCTAATAGTGTTCAAGGTTATAGACTTGTTCTTCTTAAGTTGAGATATGGCGAGTTTATAAGTTTGGAGATATCTAACTAATTCTTCAATTTAACCATATCTAAGTCATTGCTCTCTTCGATCTCTCAAGTAAGGATCTAGGGATTTTTTCGACAATTTTAGGCTCAAAACCCCTCTCACCTTGGTTGAAGCTAGAATTAATAATTTCATTCAACCTTAAATAGAAGTCATGGAAGGTCTCTTCAAACACAGTGATCTGCGTCTGTAGTTCGAAGTTCTTAACAGACTGAGTTCCATCGTGTGCGGTCTCTAAAATATCACAAACCTTACACATGGACACAAACTTAAATTCTTCTGGTGACATAGCCATAAATAAAGTCTTATTATTCAAATTACACTAATTTAAATTTGTCTTCGACCAATTAGATATAGGAGTGAGTATGACAACATTATTAACGGAGCTAGAAGGGGGGCAATCCAACCATTCACTACGTTCAACAAATACGCTCATCCATCGATTTCAGGAAGGCTCTCGTTCTAACATTCCAATAGGCGTAGTTATTACCATCAAAATATGGTGGGATAGATAATGAACTACTCATCTATAATGAATTACTCATCTACAAAACTAGGGTCGGGAATCGAATTTGGGCTCTGATACCAGTTGAAAGTTACGAGTTCGACCCTAAAATCACCTAGTGGAGGGTAAATTGGTAAATAACATGAAATTAAAATTACCAATTAAAAGTAACAAGTCACCTTTTAATTGTTTAAGATACTTAGCCAATTTTATCATATGTTGAATAATACAAGATTTGTTGCCACAATATTAAGTAAGGCAGTAAATAATATAAGATTTGTTAACGGAGAAAATCATTCACAAGATTAAAAATTCCAAGACCAAGTTAGTGACTTCCATACAATAAGAACTTAGAGTATGATACAGCCTAAAAAACCTACTAGAGTTGTTGAACTAATTCTTGCAATTTTCATGACCCATTGGAATGTGCTTCACTCCCGTCTACTCTCGATCTTTCAAAATTTTCTATCTCCTGTGAATCACCAAGAACACCATATTCTTGTACACTTTATGTGCTTTTGGTCCAACCTCCCTAAATTTTCAACAACCTCTGAAAGTTATTGAGAAAGTACATTCCTGATTATATTTGAGAAGTAGGTATTTTGGATTATATAATTTTGATGTTTTCCCCAATTTGTGGTTGATTGATCTCAAGATATAGAATTGTTGATTGGTTTCCAAAGGATGTTACGAAGGTAGAAAATGATGATCAATCAACGTTTTCACGAAGTGGAGCTTCAGTATTCAAAATATAGATGTTTTGGGGAAGTATAAGATAGATAGAACCCTCGAAAGTTGCGAACTAAGGTTTTTGGTCGCCGAAGCATCAACTTGGCAATAAGCTAGCATAATTTCGACGACGCTTTCTCCATATTTGATACTCGAACCCAAAGACTCTTAGTTAATCTATATAATATCCCAAAAGACTCATCGACTTTTACAACTGTCTTATAATAATCATTTTTTTTTTCTTAAGAATAGTCAATACAACTTAAGACCTAACAAAAACCATCGCAAAACACGCCATTCCTACCATCAATACCATCCCTAACAAAAACAACAAAGTAAAAGAAATATCAAATCCAAATTATAATTACAAGAAATAATAAAACAATGATATCGAATTTTAGAACATGGTGGTTGTTGTTTGGCATTGTCATCACGGTAGTGATGCAAGGGTGAGATTGTGGACGAGAAAGAACTCACCAGGAAATCTCACTTTCATCGACAACATTGTCTATGGTGACAGTGGATCTCGGTGGAGGGACAGCCATGATGAGTCACACTGTTGGTTGGCGACAGTGGTGGTCACAATGTGAGAAAGAAATAATGACTATAGTGAATGGTGGATGGGTTTTAGATGAAAACAACACGTTAAACTAAAAAATACTCCACATCATACTTGGAACAATGAAAGTTTTATAGGGTATGTGGCGTCATTTTTCCTATTTCTTGTTACCAAGGCCGGACCCAACACTCGGCCGGGGGCGTCGCCGCACGTACTAGGCTCTGACGTATTGCTGGAGCAGTTGGGAATCTCACCAGTTCGTTGGCAACTTCAGAGTTCTGACCTTGCCGGTCCGTTTTTTCATTCCTTCTACCTTCTTTTTTTGTGAAATTGGGCCAATTTGGCCCAGCCCATAATTTTTTTTTTTGTTTTGAAATTGGGCCAATTCGGCCTAGCCCATCATCTTTAGTTTTTTTTTTAGTAATTGGATTCGGCCATTTGTTCTGGGCCCAATCCTTAATTATATAATATATAAGCCCAATGACCCTCATTTTAAAATTGAAATCCATCCTCAAATTGAGGATTCATCTTCACTAATTTTCAATCTCTCGACTCTCGCCGATCCCTTGTTGCTACCTGCCACCATCACCACCAGTCCGGCCAGCCCGTCGTCAGTCTGCTACCGTCCTTTTCGTCACTCCGTCTGTCTGCACGAGTCCCATCCTTAAGGAGTTTTGATGAATTTGAAACCATAAGTGGTTTTTGGGCGTCACGGGTGTAATTTTTTAAGTGTTTATGAATTACTTTGGTCCTATTATATTCGATGTTAAATCATGAAATTTAAGTGCAATGAAATGCAGAAATAGTCTTTGATTGTCTGATTTCTTTGCTGATGGACCGATGGTTTAGCCGTTTAGGTATATTTGGTTCTTCTGCATATTGCAAATTGCAATCGGTAAATTTGTTGTTTTGTGCTATTGTGCATTGATTTGAAATGAGAAATTTGTTGTACTGTTATCATTTGATTCATTTATCATAAATTTGAATTGAGATTGTATTATATGACTTATAAGATTATGAGAAATTAGTTCACTGATTGTTCGATAATCTGATTTATGTATTGCATACTTGCACTATTGTTTGAAATTTTGAATTACAAATTTTAATTTAGCCATTTAGGGTTTAGGTTGATTGAGTTGTGATTTGGATTTTGGCCCATTTTCCATTTGTTGGTGTTGACCAGTCAACGACGCTTGGGCTGTGGTAGTTTGCTGGGGTTCGCCCATGCTTGTTACTCGTCATGATGTTTTGGATCATTAAGCTAATTTAGACCTTAATGATTACCCAACTAAAATAATATTGTCGATATGATTTGTAGTCTGTTCCTAAAACGATCTACGTCAGTTTTTAATTAATATTTTCTAAATAAAAATAATAATTAAAGAAAAAAACATAAAATGTATATATTATATACAATCATGCTACAGTTCTAGATATATTGACATAATGCCACATGGTATCTTATTATTGAATAGTTTAAAGAAAAAAATGTAGCAGTAGTCCTTAACCTTTTACTTTTTTGCAAGCTTTACCGTAACTTTCAATTTGTGTCAAAAAATGTCTCTAACCTTTCAGAAATATGCAACAGATGTCCAAATGGATGGATAACTGTTAATTGATCAAGAAAGTCAAAATTTGATCAAATTAAAATGGGTAAAATGGTAACATGATAATTATCCCATTAAATAAATAAATAAACTAAAAAATCAGAAAAAATGTTGTCTCTTCCAAACACCCACCCTACTCCACCCCTACCCTTATCCTACCCAATCCTCATCTCCTTTCGCACAGCCACCAGCAACGTCGGCACCACCACCAGCCAATCGGCCACAGCCAACCCAAAATCAACTACCACCACCACCATCAAACCTATACTCAAAACCCAAAAAACCCACCCCACCATTACGCACAAGCTATACAGTAAACCGTCACACCACCTTCAAAACCAAAACCAACTACCTCTATCAAACAAAAAACCAATTGCCACCATTACCATCAAACCTACACCCAAAACCAAAACCCCACCCCAATATTTCGGTAAATTGATCTGTTGATTGTTAAAAATTTGAGGCTGTAAATCACAAAAAACGTCGTCCTAGTTTCGAGGTTGATATTATTCACGAACGAAATGGAAGAAGACGACATGCTCTTAGCCTCAGTTGGCGCTAGGCGTTTACCATTTCTTATTGGAGCTTTGGATAATAAACAATTGGTGAAATATCTTGAGATTTTGGAGAAATTTGTTCAGTAG
>CAIGRL010044411.1:0-13972 GCA_903798325.1 Fraxinus xanthoxyloides
TAAAACAATTCCCTAATCTGCTCTATAGTCCGTGATTGGCCTTCAAAACGATGACTTTTTCTTTCTCTCCACACACACCATACGATACAGCCCGGAATGAGGTCCCATACAAGCTTGTTATCCTTATCTCGAAACTTTCTCCTCCATACCTTTAACATCTCCTCCATACGCTAACATCCAATCCATGTGTTGCGACACCAGAATATCATTTCATAGTAAACGAGCAAAATCACAATGAAGGAATAAGTGATCAATCATCTCCCCCATCCCTCTTACACATATAGCACCACTCAGTAACATAAAAATCCCTTATACGGAGGTTATCCACCGTTAACACCTGTCATTGGACTACCGTCCATAGTAAAAATGCCACGCGTGGGGGCAATTTACACTTCCATACCATCTTCCACGGAAATGAGCTCTCTACAAGACCCAATAAGAATCTCAAATAAGTGCGAACTAAAAAAATATCATCTCGTGTCGACCTCTATCTGCTACAATCACATTCTCCTGCCCTGATATGTACCTCATATAAAGATGTCAAAAGCAACAAATAATCATCTAATTCCCAAACCTGCAAACCCCGACCAAAAACAATGTTCCAATCAGAGCTCCCATTATGGATATCTAAGACATCACTCACCATGGCATACGGCTCCAGTGCATTACGATACAATTTTGGTCACAGTTTGAAAGGAAAAAAACAAAAACAAAAACAAAGAAGAAAGAGTAATATATATTGAAAATATCATGGCATTGAAGGCATCAAACATATCATCAACTAAGTCTTGATTCCTAACAAATTTTGAATCAGCTACAAAAATTCTTGTTTATCATTCTGTTGTGTTCATTGCTAAATCAAGACCATCTACTTCTAAAGCAACTAGGATCTTTGGCAACTACCACATGATATGTTAGTTTTGGCCTACCCCCCTCCCAACATATGTTACTCTTATGAACAGAAATCTCTTAAGATTCATATGTTACTCTTATGAACAGAAATCTCTTAAGATTATACAAAACATGTCTCAACCATCTAAATCATCCTTCCTTTAATTTATCCTACTAGTCAACACCGCCCTCTTATCCATTTTATTATGAGCAACATCCATCTTAGCTTCTGCCATTTCGCTACATCAACTTATGGATCTTATCCTTCTAATATAATGAGCATAGCAAGTCTAATCAATTATCTAGTGCATGCATTCGCATACTATCATGGGGTTTGCATGCCTTTTTTTCCTAAACGTAAGATAAATGGAAGAAGAAAGTGAGACGATGTCCATCAAACAAGAGAAGGAAAAAAACCCCAAAAAAAAAAAAAAATGAAATAAAGAGAATAAACAAAATAAGAAAAATGACTCACTGATACCTTCAAGTTGCCACTATAATAAAATTTAAAATAATAAGTCTCTGCTACTGGCAAGCCACCGGCGTTGCCAAGTAGCTGTTGCCTACACAGACCGGTGCAGAGCTTTTCATTTTATAGCATCTCACTTTAGGTGTGAAGTCCTTATTTTAACTAGTTTTATTAATCACCTAGCAGACATTTGACTTTTCAAAGTTGATTCACAAAAATGATAGGTAGGCTTTTCATAATAAGTGGGCCCCAGCACAAGATACAGAACAAAAAAAAGGAAGTGCACTCCACTAAGAGACAGAGGCGTTCCTTGTTAATAATCCAACCTAGATATTTATCAATCATTTTAGGGTATAACATGATCCTCTCTAGTAACTTCATTATAATCTTTATTCCAACTTTTATTAAAGTGAAATTGTATTTATCCTCTTATGCCCTAAAGCCTTCAGATTAAGTTATATCTTATCACTCATAAACTAAAACTACATGACCAGCGAATAACATGCACCAAAGGACCTCACTTTGAACAAATCAACGTTAATCATCAGTAATATAAATGTTAATAATAAAAACAAAAATATTTTACATGCAACGATAGGATGTAATTGTGTTGGCACATTGCTGACATGAAAAGAGCAGTTTCCATCACTATTTCATAATCAATCTTAATTATTTCCATTTCCCTCGTGCATAGAACAAAATTCATAACCTTATCTCACCTGATGAAGTAATGTTCCAGAGCTAACTGCCACGAGGTCACTGGCCACTGTAAATTCTAAATCATAGCTGGACAAAATGCAGAGTAGCTATCACTAATATAATTAAAAATTATACGAATGCTAACAAAGTGATAACATAACCTTGCACATACCAGCAGTGCTGCAAACTATCGTCCATGCAAGGGAACCAACACCGTGCACGCCTTAACTGGTTATCAGTATGTAACACATTATCATCAAAATGAATTCCTGTTTCTGCCTTCTCCACCCAATAATCAATGCGAACTTTTTTCACATTCTGCACCCAACACAACCTACATGAGAAGTCATAGAAGAGTAAACCTCATAACAAACACATCTTAAAAGAAACGTGACAGTATAGTTTAGCATGCAACAACATGCAGTAGTGGTAATCGATTCAGCTAATATACTAGTTAGATGCATATTTATATTTCCATGAGTTTATGTTAAAATCAATGTTTCTATGAAATTTTAAACACTAAGACTGGCAGTTCTAACCCATATTCTTTTCTCTAAACTGGTCTATACACAATTTATGTGATGATGCGCTTCTTTCAAACATTCAGATTACGCTCAGTGTCCTGAGATGTATTTCATTATGAATGGATATTTTTAACTGTTGAATATAAATGGTCGGAAAATTTCATCTAACACCTTACACTACAAATCTCATCTCCATAGCAAGGAAAAAATACCAGGACAGTCCTTTAGTAGGACATACTCTAGATTAATAAAAACATAAAACAGCTCACTTGAATTACAACATCAAATATGTAATGACAGAAGAATTAGAACAGATGTGCTTTCCCTTTCGATACTTCTTGATAAGCAAAGAGCTTATAACAAGAGATGACAAAATACTCCTCTCTTATTAGGTAGATCATAATGTTAAAATACTCCTCTCTTATTAGGTAGATCATAATGTTAAACCAATTCATTTACTGGCTATGCGAATAAAATGAAGTAAAGATTCAAAGAACAAGGGAATATATGAGAAACAAGACAAAGAGATTCAACATGGGTTAATGAGATAACCAACAAATAGTCTCATTTTCACCCACTTCATAATGACTAAAAATCATTCCAACACTAGCCAAACCCCATCTCTTGACCTTAATCTGATGAAATGTGTGAATGAAAGATACAAATAAATTTACAAGAAAAATTCTACAGAACAGTTATTAGAGTAGCTACGCTTTATAGTACTGAGTATTGGGTTGTTGTAGAACAAAATGTCCATAAATAAAATTATGAATGTTACAAAGGCATGATAAGTCAAGCGTGCATGCATACTAGAATGAATAAAATAAGAAAAGATATGCACACCAACAAGAGGAGTGTCACCAACCAAGGAAAAACAATGACATGACAACTTGGTTGTAGATATCATGTGTAGAGCGAAACAAGCTCACACTTGTACAAGCAAGTCAATGTTAGTGTACTCAGATCAACAGAAAGAGAGATAAATCAGAATACATAAGCTGAAGAAGTTGAAACAACTTAATTGCATTGGATCTTCCACTAGATCTAGAATGACGAGTAATTAAAACTTAATGTAGCGAACGTCAAATTTATTCAGAATAATACTTAATTTTTTATTGCTATCGTAGTTAAAAAATGAAGATGATATGTTGAGCACAGAACATCTCTCATACAGGCTACAGCAGGCTTTCTACAGAAGAGTCTCAATTATCTTTGCTCATATCTTGCCTTAACTTTCATTCTTTGTCACACCAATAAACATCTAATAATAGTACTTGTAGCATGTATTCTGTGGAAAAGCTGGTAAAAATGGCACGCAAACATCAACATAAATTCATGGGCAGAATACAAACGAACTTAACAATCTTTGCTTGCATGACTCAACTCAACATAGTCACATACCACCAAAGATAGTGACTCTAAAGAAATTAACAAGCCGGATATGAAGCGTATATAAAAGATGTCATGTCCCATAAATAAGATTACAGGTTACCGAAAAAAATATTTCCAGAAATGAAAATATTAAATATTAACAGAAGCAACAGAATGAAGAACCGGTCATAAACCTGCTCGGCATCAGCAGATGAGTCGATACCAGTGTTCATATGCACATGCCCTTGTTCATTCTCCATTTTGGCAGACTTGCTGCACATTATTAGCAAATTCGGAAGCAATTCAATCTCAAGAGATGACAAATACACCGAACCAGCTGCATCAGCAGCTGAGGTGGCTGACGATACCACACACCATCTATCCTTTGGGTCTAACTGCTGATAATGCGGGAAGACTTCAAATTCTGCTGGCTCCCCATCTACTGTAACCCTCTCAATAGCCAAATTATCTGCATGCAAACCCACAATGCCATTGTCTGGTACAACTATCAGAAGCTCTGTGTACCTAGAGAAGAGAATAATAACAACCTGTTATGTACTTGCCTTATTTTTCCAAATTCTGACAATTCAAACTAATTATCACCGAAAGTAACATTGCTATTTTAAAAGAATTTGAAGCATGTGGTGAAAAAAATATTAGAGGATTTTTAATGTGACCTGAAAATATGCATTAATATAATGCAATTTGACGTTATAGGATGGCACATGGCCATGGAATTGGAGAAATACCATGTTAAAATTTTAAATTTCCTTCATTCAAATTAGAATAATCAATTTTTTTTTTCACAGAACATTACCTTCAATGCAGAAGAATTGGTAAATGGTGTCATAAACAATTTGACGATACTTACATTTAAAATGTAAAAAATAAATATCTAACTCAAATGAAAAATCCTAAAGAATCTGGCTCAATGATAGGGTACAGCATAATGAAACTTAAAAATGTATTCACTGCAGCAACAGGCACGACAAAATGGTAAATCTTACGGAAATTCTCAAGTTATTCAATTCAGTCAAAAAAAAAAAAAAAATAGACAAAGCAAGTTCTATTGGAAAAAAAACATGGTAAAATTTAGCATCTGATTGGTACACAATAAAATTTTCATTATCATTCTTCTACTCATTTTCAACCGCACATTCTTCGATAAAATAATATTTTTCATCACATCAATAACTTTTCCTTCTTTTTCAACCACAAATCCGTAGTTATACTATTGCAGAATACATTCTTTCAAAATAACTAGACTCAAACACACCCTTAATTGAGCTATTATCCCAAAGAATGATTAAAATGCAATGCAGCTCATTAAAATAACTGAAAAGATCTGGTTCTTTGTCAAAAATAACAAAAAAAAAAAAGGTGAACTTTACAGTAATTCTCCAGTTATTCCATTCAATCAAAACAACTACACAGAGTAAATTCAGTATTTAGCAACACAAATCGGTCTAATTCAATTGAGCTATAATAAAAATGAATGATAAAAAATAAAAAAAAATGCAGTCCCACCATTAAAATAATAGCTCAATTCCTACGCATATCTATTGAAATTAAAAAGAAAATAAAAGATTAAAATGAACATACCCGTAGATTCGACGATTGTCCATGTCGATAGAGAGGCAAAGCTTCTGATGCTTAACCACAGCTTCAGAATTACTATTATCTCCTCCTTTCTGCTCTTCACTTTTCGCCTTTTTAGCCTTGGCCATTTCAGCTTATAGAAAACAAAAACAAAAAATAAGAGTGAAATTATGAATTTACCGCGAACGAATTTTCATGAACGCTACTTTCTCGAGCTACTTCCAAGGCTCACTGAGCGAAATGAGGATTTATAGACGGAAACAGAGAGGTGTACTTAGGGATCGATTGGGTAAGGCTGCGCCCTAGGCTAGCTGATGTGATCCTAGTCGTACACGTGTCCAATGCACTCCAGTTCATTGATTATAATTTTTATTTATTATATCATAATTTCCATCATTTTTAATTACACATTTTCTATCAATCTACTATTTCAAGATACATTTTACATCAAGAAAATGAGGCTAAAAAAGGCCTATAATAAGTTAATGATAGAGAACTAGACCTAATATAACATTGTTTGTTGTGGTTGTGAAGCATCTCATTCCGTTAATTTTTTTCATTAGATGTGGAAATGAAAAAAGAAATTGAATGAACTTTTTCGATTATTAAAATATATCAAAGAAATAATTTAGTTTGTTGATTTTTTCGGCATAATTTATTTTTCTTATAAGAACTTATTGAGTTCAACTCATAAAAAAGTAAAATATATTAAAAAAAAAAAATCAACATCTGTTGTCCTTAAAGGACTTAAAGTTACAAGAGAGATATGTTTGAGAATAATATATTTGTATTTTAACTACTTTTTATTAAGGGAGATTAAAATAAAATATCATGCCATGTTGGCCCCCTTTTCTCAACACTCATTTTTCTTTAAAAAAAATTATGCTTTCAACCACACATTTTGTGAGTCTTATAAATTTTATTAACTTTCAACTACATATATCATCAACTTTTATTAAAATCTACTAAATTTTAATTTTTATCAGTGTTCTAAAAAACATAAACTGTTGGTAGGCGTGAAGGCCAATGTTCTATCTTTACGAGCTTAGATGAGATTTAGGCATAAATTTTTTTACTTATTTTTATTATTATTTCAAATACATAATCATTCTAAATTTTTTTAATAATTAAAATAATACATATAAAATATTTGATATTATAAAATACTATATTTACTTAATAATTCCTACAGTTAATCAATTATAAATTTTCAAGTTTACGAAATTCGAAAATTAGATTATTTTTCATAGTTTCAACTTTCAACTAAATTAGTTCTACTTAATTTATAAAAATTTCCTACATACTTTCGAAGTTTATGTTACAAAAATTATTCGTGAACGAATACATGTTTAACAAATATCAAATTCACAACACATATCGAATATACAACTTATCGTATATGCACCTTACCAGATATGCAACTAACATACTGGATATGCATTTTACCGCATAGACAATAACTTATCGAATAATAGCTAAAATAAAGTAGATTAAAGAATTTGTTAATCGCAACAAACAAAATAAGTTATATAAATCACGATAAAATAGAACAAATAATTTAAATAATATAGAATAAAAATTTCACTGAACATTAAAAATCGAGACTTGTGTGAGCACAATTTCCTTAAAACTGATTTTCCTCCTCACCGTAGGTGGTTGAAATTTAATTTGAGCATAACAACTGTAAATCGCACTACAGATTCTACTCCGACGAACTGACTTATTATCTGAACAATATCACCAAAAAGACCTTGACAGACAGTAAATTATGTATGCAAACAGGACAATTTCGCATACAGACAAAGATTTTTCGTGTGTTTTGGAACTGTAATGTAAACATTGTATTCTTCATATGTGGAACTGTGGAAAAACGAGGTTTCTTATAGACTTAACCCATTAATGACGAGTTAAATTTGTCAATTAACTCAATGACAATAATCATTACAGTTTCAACAGTTTCAAACGTTAATAGCATTAATTATTGGAGTTTTAGCAGTTTTAGAAAAGTCGATTGTTGAAAGCAAAAAAATTGGCAAAACGTAGACCCTCTTAAGGAGCCAATTTTTGGCCAATTCGATCCTACATTCATGTACGTAGGCCGCACTCGCACAGAAGTTCAAGGTTTGAAACCTATTTCGAACGTGTAGTGGAGAGAGTCTTTATACTATACATGATTACACACTTTTAAAGTGTAGCCATATATAAAATGGTTTTTGCTTTTCATAAATTTCCTATGCGGAATAATCTCAAATTTAGTTTTCTCCCCTACATAAGTCATATTCCAATGGTTCATTTTAAACTCCAATTTCTCATTCACCCAAACTTTATTTTTGGCAAGTAAATACATGATTTCGATGTTCTCGCGGAGAACACAAATCAATGTTGATTTTCCAAAATAAGAAAACGGGTCACACTCAAAATTTATGCAAAAGTCATCCATTCACCTCATCTTTTTTCCAACAGTTTCAACAAAACGATAAATCTCAAAATTATAATGACATAGTATATAGAAAGTACCATAACTTAAATTTGATCCAAATCTTTATCTAATAAAGTTATTTTTTAATTTTGTACAGATGAAGTCATTTTAAAACTTGAAAATAAAGTCAAATAAAAGCCTTCAAAAAAGGGGGAAAAGTCAATAAATTAAAATCAAATAAAATATTTTTTAAAAATGAAAAAATAAATAAAAATAAAAAATTGAGGTGGTCAACTCAATTGACTGCTTAATTCGCACTTACTATAAGGCAAAATGTTTTGTCCGCACTTCACATCTAGGTAACGTCTAAATACACTTTTTAGAACGCTATTTTTTTATCCAAAACAAACAAAAGAGATGTAACTATAAGATAGCCTAAGAGGCTATGCATATAATGATATAGCAGTGTTAAAGTGGGGTGAGTCGTTCACAGACTCAGCTCGCATTCCAAGCAAGCTATGGCATAAGTCGAATAGCGAACCACTCGGCTATCAAGCGACTCGTGCGAGTTGGCTCACGTTTTAGCTAAAAATGCAATTTTCAAACCTTAAAAATAAGCTGTGAGTGACTCCCAAGCATAACTTTCTTTAAGTCAAGTTGGCTCACGCTCGACTTGCCCCATGGGCGAGTGTGAATCGACTCGCCTTTATTTAACCCTAATATGATAGAATTTTGATTACTATATTGGTCCTTTAGAATTTCAAGAAAAGAAAATTCTTTAATTTTTTTAAATAGAACCACAAAATTAATGTTGACAAGGGAGAAAATTAAAGGAATACCGAATATATATCTTAAACTAATTAATGCATTATTTATCAGCAGAAAATTTAAAGAAAAAACAAAAGAATGTATTCAAAATCTATTTATCATATACAGCACCATGAAGATGCAGTTAACAGAATTTTTTCTTGCCATCCAAGAGAAATTGCATTCCCATTATCTCTTTCAAAAACTCTGAAACCACCATTTTCTCCATCAAAATATGTTGCAGAACAATGGCTTCTTATTTTCAGCAGCAATTTTGCTTGCATTACAGATTTTGAACTTTGTTTAAGCCCCGAAAAACCGTGATTCTCCATTCTTCCTTTCCATGTCTCCATCTTCTCAAACCTCGGACTTTTCTCGTTTTCTTTATCGGAATTCATTACATATTTGATATCTTTCCCGAGATGGTTTTTTTCGATCCGAAACCTTTCTGCACTATCGAGCGGGAGGCAGTCGTCTAACGAGTCGAACAAGGCTGCAAAATAGTGTAATGATTCCATGAATCTTGATAAAAAGTTGTGAGGGCTTCGACTTCCTTCATGTTCCACCAGTACAACAATTGAAGGGTTAAGTGAATGGACGTATTTTAGGGCTTCTGATATAATGGAAAAACTGTTCAATGAATTCAGATGGAAAACTAAATTCACTGCAACAGTTTCATTCTTTTTTTTCTTGAGTTTTACAAGCTTGGATCCTCTTACCAGGCCATAGAATTCGAAAACCAGATTGTGAAAAGTTCTTGCGAAACTCACTAGTCTTGTTTCAGTTTCCTGCAGTTCTTCCAAGGTTCTTCCGAAGCCTGTTATTTTCAGCGAAATACGGTTAGAAATTGTTGCAGTCTCTGAAAGAGATTGCATTAGAGAAGGCCACTGGAATCCATATGAGATGTCGAAATCAATTACGTGCAATGCGCGGTTATTATTGGGTTCCTCTCTCTCAAAGGCCTCAAGAATGGCTTGATTGGCTGTGAAATGTGCAAATTGATAAAATGGAGAAACCTTGTACAATTCTGTATAGGCTAAAAATTCTTCTTCAGGAGTTGGAGTCTTCATTATCATGTCATAAAACGGCGATTTTCCCGTAAGAAGCCTTGCAATCAATCCATCAGCAAAATAAGCAGCAACTCTTTGGACTGAATCTCCTGTTAAGGAAACATTCTGGTACAAGTCGAAAAGGCTATCCACGGCCGACTTAATGTTATTTTCATTAATCGACGTGGCGGATATGAGCAGCAAATGGATCAACTCAAGGCCTTTACCATCTTCAGCCATTTCTTTTCTCCTTTGATCCACCTTTATCATTTGTTCTCTCATTTGAAGAAGGTTAAATATTTTACCCTCTTCACAACTTTCACTTGAATCCGAAGGATTCGAAACTTCCCTTCTCTTTCTTTTCCTCTTCGCCTCACGCCCCGAATCTGTAACGATGGCTAGTCTAAGACTCAAAAACTCCTCTTCATCGAAAGTACCCTCCATCACAAACATAGCTAGAGAGAGAGATGAAATAAATGAAGAATTCGGTAGCTTTTTAAAGGGACGAAAGGAATATAGGAATAAAACCAAGAAAAGTTGTTGTTATGTCCTTGTGCAAGAATTGACCAAGATTACAAGAATTGACCAAGATTACAAGAAAATGGAATAAATTTTCTTGGATTTTCAATGTAAAAATCGAGAAGATTAATATAACCAGGCTTATTATTTTTGCAAAAATCAGTGTTCAAGATCAAGAATCTGTTAAATTTTTGGTGACAATAATTCATGTTAGAAAACTATGAATAGGGTATTGGATTATTTGGTATTTCGGAAATGTCAAGAAATGCCATATTATAGTCGACAAAATACAGCAAAGCATAAAGTTGGGCATCCAACCTACCGTCCTCGGAAGACCTTGTTGGAGATGCTTTTTTTTTCCTTTCCTTCCATGCACCAAATGGTACCTTTTCCCATTGGAGTATTTGTCTTATTTTAGGTTACTAATTGATGCAGGAGGGTCTGAATCAGATGTTGAGTTATCAGATAATACATTAATAGCTCTAAAGTATCACGAGTTGCTAGATCGACGCAAGGATGACAAGTGATCGCGTAATTTTGGTAATTGAGACGTGTTTCGGTAATTTGGCCATAACTTTGGCTACGATTATTAGAATCACGATTATGGGAACAATTCGGAAAACTTGTTTCGACGCGCATGTCATGAACACCCAACTCTACTCGGTGTGTGTGCCGTATTCGACTCCAAATCAGCCGTTTTCCCTTCCAAATTGTTATTTTTAGTTAAATTTTGCTATTTTTTGTAATGTTTCGATTACATGTTATGAGATGATTTTTTATCCGATTTGAGCTAGATTTTTTGCAGACTACTTATTTTTTCTGTTTTTTAATTTGTCGTGATTTTTGAAATTTTTCTATTTTTGATAAAATTCGAATTTTTGCTATAAAATCCGGCTTGTAAACTTATTTTCATTATTGCTAGATATAATAAAGTTCTTTAAACTTTAGAGACGTTTTTTCTGTGTTTTTTACATTAATCTTGTTTTTTTCTCTGTGAATTTGCTGGTAGAATTAACCTGCAAAATAATCACTATTTTGTCCGCCGTCACTAATTTTGAATTGAAGACGTAGTTTTTGTGCATGTCAACATTAAAGACTAGAAGGAATTGAAATGTTCTTGTTTGTTAGTAGACAAAGGTGAAATAGTGTGTTCAAAATGTATATACTTTTTAAAAGGGCAAAAAAGTTCAACAACATTGTGAAATTTCCACAAAATGTTACTTTTCTACGTATTTTTAGATACAAATCTTTGACTAGATATGAAAAATCTAGCTATTCCAATCCATATTGATGTCAATGCCGAGCCTCGGTCAAGCTACTTTGACACTAGAACTCTCGGTCCCTCTCGCCAAATGAAGATTAGAATTAACAATTAAGATTCAAAACAAATATAAGGGCCTTTCATCACTAGATTAATGCTATTTATCATTGGTCCAAGTGTTAGTGAATCCCCTAATTCAATATCTAATAGAATTGTGATGTATCAAATAATAAACTAATAGACTCATTTCCCCCTATATTAGTGATAATAATCACCTCTGGCGATAGAAAACATTATTCATATCTCACAAACCCAATAGTATTAGAACCTTCTTTTATCAAATTCTAGGCAGTGTAGAATGCAATATCCTATGGCCAATAAAATCAAAGGTACAATCTTTTCAAGTTACATAAAAATTTTGTCGTTAACGTCCACGATAATTTAGCAGTAATATACTCGATGCTTCTCCTTACAACAAGAAAATAATGATAAACAAGACTTGATGGGACACCCTTCCATTTAAATTTCCTCTTCTTATAGGAAAACGAATCTACAGTTTTGGAACTTAATGTTTGAACTTTTGTGCTTGAAGTTTTCTGTTTTTGTTGTCCATGAATTATTCACTATGTACTCTACATGCATGTAACAAGCAGCCTGAATACAAGCATTAATTTCAGGCTAATTTCGTGGATATATACATGCACACACAATACAATTCTTCAAGTGGCAAAGACGTGTAAAATCTTTTAAGGTGTTAATAGGTTGGTTAAAGGATTAAAGGTAGTTGAACATGTTTTGCGAAAAACTTAATTATTAAGTGGTAAGACCCGCCGGGCTTGAAGATTTTGAAACTTGTCTCCAAGTTTTATGTGGTCGACTGTGTCACTTTATCGATATGTAACACGTGCATTATATGGACGATCATGCTACATATATCGAATTTTTTTACCGAATCTTTTATTTAATACTCACAATGGTGATGAAGACTACATTGTATGAATTTTTAAATACACGCGGGCTCCCTGCATTATGTGAGAAAGAATAATCCATTATGTACAAAGGGATTAACCCTTATATGTAAACACGACTTACATTTATTTGACCTTATCGGGAGGCTTCACCAAATTGTGTGAAAACCCTTATATGTAACAAAGAGAAATTTTATTCAATAAAAATCATTAAAATTGTATTGCATGGCAAGTTGTTGGCTGCAGAATCAGACAAAAAAACTCGATAGTTTCTTCAATGAAACATCTAAAACAAGTACTTCGATGCTTACAGAGTTATACGCTAATTATTCCTTTAATATATGTGTGTTATTTTATTCGTTTAGTACCAAAGTTTCTTCATAAATATGCATTAGTATTTCCCAGTGACTTCTTCTTTGTCTGTATATTATAATATATAATTCGAAAGTTGGTAAAATAAAATATTCCTCTTCGAAACAAATGTTTGAACGAATCAATATATTCAACAAGGCTGCATAAAACATGGGAAGTTTCACTAATTTTGGTGAAAAAAATAAGATTATCTTACATTGCCTATAAAAGAATATTATCAATATGTGTTTTTGCTGATTCTTTTTCTCGAACCATGAAGTTGACATATGGCAAATTCTTACATACATATCCTATTATAGATATACATAATACGAAGGTCAAGAATATCATAGTATTTATAGTACACTTCAATTGAGGACATAGGCCATTGTTTTGTCCTAATCTCTACTTAATTATATTGAGTAATTTTTTTGGAGCCTTGCTATTAATAAAAATTGTCTGTAGGATGAGCTCTCTATATACTGAGAATCTGAGATTTATTGGAACTATCTTATATTAAAAATGTAATTTTATTTCAAAACTCGTGCATGATGACCTCTGTTTCCTAAAAATAAATAAATCCATGTATGATTAGGATTTGATTATGACTTCTACCTTGATTTTATTTAGGCCCTGTTTGATTGAAGAAAAGTTCTATGAAAAATGGAAAAGAAATTTCATTTCCATCCAAATTCCATGTTTGATTGGCCAAATGTTTTTGACAATTCAATTTCCACCTTATGCCCCACACATGCCCAATTCTTGGTTTTTGAGGAATTCCTTTTCCCATGGTTTTGGTGGGAAAATGGTTTTCTAGCTTACTTTTGTTTTTGTTTTGGCATTGGAAACAAAATTTATCCCCAATTGTAAATTTTTTTCCCTATTTTCATGGAAAACAGTCAAACGAACATCAAAATATTCAAAATCTCAACAGGGAAAAATTAAACCAATCTAATACAGTTAATTGACAATTCTCAGTTAAATGAATTCTAGACAATTTAATTCCCTAGAATTTACTTTTTTTCCACCCAAATTCCATCCTTAC
>CAIGRL010044417.1:0-10168 GCA_903798325.1 Fraxinus xanthoxyloides
GGACCCCCCTACCTCCGCCCCTGCATGTAGCACAACCCAAAACAACATAACCATATGAGTAGCTGTAGTTTCAACATATTAACTGTACAAAAAGGCAATTACTAGAGTTATTTAACCCTCACTACAAACGACACACGTTTACAGCGTGCATGTACGACATGCTGTAAAAATAGACTATTTACGACATGCCTTAAATGCATGCCATACATGGATGGCATGCCGTAAAGAGTAAACTTTTGTGGCACACATTGATTGCACGCCTTAAATTTTTTTACGTCATACATTGATGGCATGCCGTATAAAATTAAATTTTATAGCACACATTGATTGCACGCAATAAATTGAAGCCCATTAGCCCAATACTATTCAAATACCCAATTACTCAATACCATATTACAGATTCAAATACCCAGTCCAACCAATTATCCAAATACACAACTCTCTAGTCTCCGCCTCACATTATTGGACCCGCAATCACAACTCTCCTGCCTCCGCCTCCAACCCTCCATACTCCGCATCCGCCTCCTCATTAGTCCTCCCACCATTCAGTTTCTAGCCATGCATCCGCCATTTGAGTTTAGTTGCTGCTCGCAGGCTCGCAGCTAGCCACACTTGGTGATTGGTTCGTTGGATACTCGAATTCACACCATCCTTTTCCGGGCTATTGCTCGCCTGCTCCCTTGAGCCTCGATCGCCGTCTAATCTCCAGCAGTAGCAGAAGAAGAAGGTGATCAGGCGAAGCCCTGACTGCAAGCATATACTCGTTTTCTTTTTCTAATTTTTTTGTTATTTTGATTTGTGTCTATCGTTATAATGTTTTTTTTTTCTTTTTAACGCATGAAATTGGCACCTTGGTATTCAATTGATTTTGCTACTAGACTTCCAGTATTGCTGCCTATGTGATGTCTATGAGTTGCTTGCTTACTCTGTGATTTGTGAAGTGTGAATTGCACAATTTCTGAAAAATAGTAATACGGTATTGCCTTGTAGTTTTTGAGTTGCATTGTGAAATGTGAATTGAATATATTATTGCCCTGGCCTACCCCTGTGAATTGGCATTAGTATTGTCCTGTGAAGAGATTTGCTTTGACTTCTTAATTTGAGTTTATGTTGTTACATGTATGCTAGAATTGTGTAGTTCAAATGAATTCTGTCGCCATTTAATCATCTAGATAATTGACAATTACATATAGTGATTTTTGACAATATATGTAATATCTTTATAGCATGTTTGGTAAAGCAGATTGGTAGCTAAAATTGTGTATTGTACTGTCCAGTTTCATCCATATTGCGTACTAGACATGTCATAATTATTGTCTTGCTACATTGTTTAGTGGTTTGTAGATTTACTGATTTGAAGTGATGCTCTTAAGCTATTTAACGTGATGTATGAGATGAGATAGTGTAATATGATATTCAAGCAAACAAACGAATATTTTGACTTGTACCCAATCCAATTTAGGTATCTATTCCGATCGTATACTACATTACTTGCATTCATTTGTATTGTCTTTACTTGTTGTCCGAAAAGTCTGTGTGAGTAGATGATTCACCAAAATCTTGCTCTTTTGATGCGAGCCTCATATTCTTGCCCAAATTTTGAAATGAAAGAGACTTGAGAACAATGCTAGTTTGTTATGGACTTGTGAGTTTCAAGTTTTAATGAGCTCTATTTTATTTCGGTTGTGTTTAATGACTGTGTGTTGTATCTAGGACATGTCTTGCATAGATATAGTGAAAATCTCATCTGCATACGTCACATATTTGAATGAATTTAAAAGAGGCGGAACACTATATGCGTAGCTGTCAATTATTGAATTGCATTTGAATTAATTTTTTTGTAATTTCAATTTGTGTGAAACTTTATTGTCAAACTAATTTACCTAATTGGAACCAAATTTTTATGATGTCCTAATATAATCATTTTTTACTTCATTCTTACCGTGTTACAACAGATTATAACTTAATAGTGTTGTTATATTATCATTGATAAATTTTTGATACACGTATCAAGGTTATTTTGTTCTCTTAAATTTTGAATATTTTAAAATGTGTTCATAAACGATTTTTATGTGATTTATATAGCATTCTTTTTATAGAGTTTCAGAGGCATATTAACATGGAGTAAGAAATTTGCAAATATGGTGCAAGCCAAAGTGGGGAATCTAGAAAAGGTCGTATGTCCTTGCAAATGTTGCAAAAACCTATTCCACCAACATCTTGATATAATGTATGGGCATTTGATCATTAATGGCATGGATCCTATGTATACCACCTGGGTATTTCACGGGGAAAAATCAAATGCGGTATCATTGCCTCCTCAAGATGTAGAAAATTTAGAGATATATAGGATGTATAGAGATGTAGAATGCAGCATCATTGCCCCTCAAGATGTAGAAAATATAGAGACGTATAGGATGTATAAAGATGCATTTTTTCACGATGACTATATTGTATAACTCGAAATGTTGCGGGGTATTCCCTCTACTTACCACCAAATGATGAAATTCTCAACAAGTCGAGGTATGGGATATGTGAGGGGCGATCAACAATCCTCGAAGAAGTGTTATGTGGACAGTATACGAACGAAGGGATCACCACCAATGATGATGCTGGACCTTGAGCCTCCAAGGGGCGAATGGAGCCCCTCGACGCTATGGAAAAAGTTATAGTAGCAAGAGGGCAGCGTGGGGGCAGATTTGGGGCCAGAGGAAAACCATTAGGCAGGTCGTGGAACACCGAGCATCTCAAGAAGTATTCTCAGTAGACCAACGAGCAGGGATTTCGAGTCGCATGATGTTTGCCTGTAAATATAGTTGTTAGGGGTTTTCATTTTTCTTTTCTGATATAATGATCTTTGGTAAATATTGTAGCTAGGATGTTTGTGATGTAATGCCTGCTACATGCATACTTGATTGAAAATTATTTAATGAGAAGCCTGGATGGCGGCAGATGATGAGGGCGCTAAGGAAGAGTCAGCCTAGCTGGGACGTTCCAGTGCGCCTATTGAGTCCCCAAATCTTGGCAAGTTAAATTTTGCTATGAGATCTTGGCCTATGATTGATTGAAGCGAAGACTACAAACCTCCAATATTGCCTCAAAATGTTCGACACATAAATGTGAGCAAAAAAGTCAAGAAGTTGGCTAGCTCAACATCGCTAAGGGCTGGTGGAGAGTTTTTAAAACAAAAAATGGTTAAGGCTTAAAATCACATGACCTTGTATTCGGTGATCCAAAATAGCTCGACACATGACGGTGAGCAAAAAAGTGAAAAAGATGGCTAGCTGAAAATCACTAAGGGCTGGTGGTGAGTTTTTAAAATCGAAAATGGTTAAGGCTTGAAATCACCTGACCCTGCATTAGATGATCCAAAATAGCTCGGCACATGGCGATGAGCAAAAAAGTCAAGAAATTAGCTAGCTCAAAATCGTTAAGGGCTGGTGGTGAGTTTTTAAAATTGAAAATGGTTAAGGCTCAAAATGACTTGACCTGCGTTAGACGATCTAAAATAGCTCGACGCATAGCGGTGAGCAAGAAAGTCAACAAAATTGGCTAACTAAAAATAGCTCTAAGGGCGAATGGTGAGTTTTTAAAAACTAAAATGATTAACGCTCTAAACCACCGGACCCGACATTCAACATTGCTCGACACATAGCGGTGAGCAAAAAAGTCAAGAAATTGACTTGCTCGAAATCGATTTAAGGGCGGATGGATGGTGAGTTTTTAAAATAAAAAATGGTTAAGGCTCCAAATCACCGGGCCCTACACTCAACGACCCAAGATTGCTAGATGCATAGTAGTGAGCAACTAAGTGAAGAAATTGAATAGCTCAAAATCGCTCTAAGGGCTGGTGGTGAGTTCTCAAAACCAAAAATGCTTAAAACTCAAAACCACATGACTCTTCATTCAACAACCCAATGTTTTTAACACATAGTGGTGAGCAATAAAGAAGGGCAAACAAACTTTCACACGTCAGCAAGCAACACCAGTACTACAACATAAGTATAAAGGAAAAAAGAAAGGTAAAACAATAACGATGTTCACTAAGTAAGCAATCATACTCAAAATGTAATAAGATTGTCCCAGACCAAGAGAAAACACTACAACCAAATAATAGAATAACAATAGAAATTGCTAAAAAACCTTCAACAAAGGGTCATGTCAACTTGAATGCGAAGTCCCTTCACTCCCCCCTCATAATGTATGTCCAAACGCCTTAAGAAGAGGGGTGATCTCGACTTCACTATTGGATAGACGGATCAGGGGATGTCTCCAATGGACATTGAAAGAGAATTGGCCTTCATGGGGTCGAACAAAGAAGAATTGGGACTTCTACCCGCTGTTGGGATTCCTAGACTTGGAAAAATATAATGAGACCCTAGTGGTGAAGTAGACAAAGTTGTTGCATTAGGCTAGCTCATGCATCTCGATGACACACCTGAAAAGGTCTATCGAGAGTGGAATTTTCTTGCTAAGGCAAACATATAGGAAATATAGTGCTTTCCTCCATGTGTTGGGATTAATTTGGCTAGGAGTGAGGTAGAACTCATTAAACAACAAGACGAAGAAAGGATGGATCAGGAATAAAAAACCTCCGTCCATGAAATCTTTATATACGGCGACCCCACGGGGGTTGGACCTGGAAGGCCTTTCTTTGTGCTTAGGAGCTCTGTACACCATATTGATCTACACAGTCATATTTCCTAAGTGACTTTTCCAATTTGGATGGAGAGTTATAAAGGTTATAACATATTGGAATCTCAGGAATCACCTCCTCGCCTGTAGCATCTCGCTCTATCTCTATATTTTAGTTTAAAGATTTAGTCGACCCAACATGTCATTTTGGGAGAATAGATTGAAAAACTTGAAATTTGGCCGAATATGTTGAAATATTTGACTCGAAAAGAATTTGGCCAACCCCACGAGGGGGATTTTCGACAAAGATGGTCGACCACCAACTTGGGGCTGGTCGACCGCCAACCAACCGACCAGCCTCACAACTAGTCAGAAGTCGACCAGCAGTGTCGTTGGTCGATGGTCGACCCACAATGTTGGTCGACAACAACCTGGCTGGTCGACCCCAAGGATGCCTCACCTGGCCCATCCAAAGATAGGTCGGTCAACTCTCCCCCCCCCCATTTTCACTCTTATCGGAAGACGAAGAAATGAATGTCTTATACATGATAAAAAAAAAGATTGAGATGAAAGAATAAGGGGGGAGGAAATTGCCTCAAAGGAGAATGAGGAGGATGAAAATCTCGATAAATGAAAAGAGGGAGTGAAATGGGACGACACACACACACACACACACCTCTCTTGAAATATTTATAGATTTTGAATTTTTTTGGGAAAGATTTACCCCAAAACTAAAGCCCACTTATGGGGTGCCACTTGTACAATGCTTTCATCACTTTACGTCAATTAGGTTGATCGACCTGCTTATATTGAATGTCGACCAAAAAAAAGAAAAAAAACTTTAACCAACATAGAAGAAGTGAAGATGCTATCCTTTGCCGATAAACATCGACAAGGGATAAAGGGGCTAGTGATACATGATGACATTAATAATTATTCAAGATGGCTAGTGGAGTGAAATTCACTTGATATATACACCACGTAGAACACAACATGATAGGCCATCGACCCTCGTAAGACCGTCTACCACTATCTATGCGGCCATCGACCCCCATGAGGCCCTTTACGTTCACATAAACTGTCTACCACTATGAGACCATCTACCACCATGATGCCGTCCACCCCCATGAGGCTGTATACCACTATCTATGAGGCCATGATATAATCAAGTCAAGTGTTTAGAGAGTTTAG
The DNA here is from genome assembly GCA_903798325.1 of Fraxinus xanthoxyloides. Taxonomy (NCBI): domain Eukaryota; kingdom Viridiplantae; phylum Streptophyta; class Magnoliopsida; order Lamiales; family Oleaceae; genus Fraxinus; species Fraxinus xanthoxyloides. The sequence goes on from CAIGRL010044417.1 coordinate 5,827, forward strand.
GATAACACTTCAATAAATAACAAATAGTAAAGCTCAAGTGTTTATATTGTAAACTTTGATAAATGATGGATAATGAATTAGTTTGTATCTTTGTATCAAAGTTTTCAACCGATGATCTTTCTTAACATATAATACAAGTTAAGTATGAAGAGATATTTATACTTCAATTAAAGTGTTGGTAAAGAAAACTTATATCAAGAATGAAGAATAAATGAGATTAAGAAAAGTTCTTTGCAAAATAGAAATCTTGATAAGATAGATGAAANTTAACAAATGATATAATCAAATCATTAGAATAACACTTCAATAGATAACAAATAGTAAAGTTCAAATGTTTATGTATTCAAGTGTTTATGTAGTAAACTTTGATGAATGGTGAATAATGAAATAGTTTGTACCTTTGTATCAAAATTTTCAACATATAATCTCTCTAACAAATAATACAAGTTAAGTTTGAAAAGAGATTTACACTTCAATAAACGTGTTGAAAAAATGAAGAATATATGAGATTAAGAAAAGTTATTTGTAAAATAGAATTCTTGATAAGATAGATGAAATATGTTTCATCAATCAAGAAATTCTTTTAGAATAAATGAAGTAGAACTTAGAATCAAATGAACTCAATGATTTTCAATAAATAAGCTCTTTTAAATATCTCTTGTAAGTTGGTTAAAATTGAATGCAAAAGGGATGGATATTTATAGAGCAAAAGGGTGAGAATAAGTTATTTTCGATTGAGCACTTTCGGTTGATCGAAGTGTAAATATAGCCGTTGTAAGATTCAAACCATTAGAGTTTCGACTGATACTTTGGTCGATCAAATTGGTCGACCAAAATATGTTTCGATCGAGCAGACTGGTAGATCGGTATGCTTTCGATGGACCGAAAGATGCAGATTTTGGAATTTTTTTAATTTTTATATCAAAATATTCATTTTTCCAAAATTATCTTCATTTCTAAAACGTTTTTATGTAAGTGATGAATTATGAAATATAGTTTGAGCTTTATGCACTTGCTAAGAATTGATGAGTATACCTTCACATATAAATGAAGTTTTGATAAACAACTTCTAAATACTAATCTTCAAGATTCTTGTTCTCTTCGAGTCTCTTTTGATTGCATGTTCTTCAACTGATGACGATTTGTGCCTTTGAGTGTTAGGAATACTTATACATGAAAAACTCAAGAAAGGTGATATGTTAGAACCATAAGTATATTGTTTGTTATAATCAAAACAAGTGGAGCTAATCATAGGTCAACAATTTCTCCCTTTTTGATTATGATAAACAATATGTGATTTGTAGAAATATGCAAAATATTCCCCCTATCTTTTATACATTAAAGGGAATGAGTTTGTGTTTATGTCATTTTTCATCGCATAGTATATAACGATATGCATTTCCATAATTCAATAAAATAATGGAAGTAGATCACATTAGAAGTCATTCACACATAATTAACATAACTCTTCATAAAGCATAAATCAAAGTCATATTAGAAGTCTCAACAACTCAAATCACAAGTCCATTTTTCCGCCTTGTCTTCATCAAAAAGCACGGGGCTATTAAACAACAAAAGAGAAATTCCCCCTTAGTCAAGGCATAGGTGCAATAAGAAAAGAAACTAATCATAGGTCATAATATGAAATTAAACATAAGGTCAAGAAGCGAAAAGAGAGAAAAGAGACATGATCAATCTTCCGCTGGAAGAGGATGGCATCGAGGATGGATGGAATATATGTGCACAAAGAAGGCCTCCTGTGATAGGTTCATTTGCTCCATTTTATGCTCAAGAGCATCCATTCGGCTAGCGAAGGTGGTAGCAAGAGAATCAATACGTCCATGTAGGATGTTGAATTGATCTTTGGACATTTGTCGGTCGGGGGTAGGTGCAACGTGTAGAGGAGTAGGCCTATGTCGTGTTGTTTATGGTGCTTCATTGCCATCACCACCATCATTACCCATTTCTTCTTCCGCCTCTTCCTTGGTGAATGGCCAAGTAGTAGGGACCAAAGCATTGTCGAAGCCTTGAGTATGACACACCACCTTTAACGATTTTCATGCATCCAAGGATTTTAATGCTAATGAGATCGGTGTGTTTCGGCTTAAGAATAGGTTCGTCGTCCAATGGTACGTTAAAGTGTTGAAAAATCTTTGTGAGAAGCATGCCATAGGGTAGACCTAGAATTCGAGAAGATGAGTGGACATGATGAATGTGTTTCAAGAAAATGTAGGAAAAGTGTAATTTATGACCAACAAGGAGTGAGTCGAGAATAAATAAATCAAGATGATGAACTTCTTCAAGATGGCCACTCCTAGGGACGATAATATGTGCAATTGCACGATGAAAGACTTTGCAAGGGATAGTGAGGTGGTTTAGGTTTAAGGACATTTTAGTAGTCAATGGTTGGTTGGTAACCCGACAACAAGCCTCAAGTTCGTCGTAGCCTTCAAACCTAACCGGATAATTCTAAACATAGGCATAATTTTTACATTCCTCTAACTCAAGTATATCCTGAAGAGTAGCCCTATCGAGAGTGATACGCTTTTCCTTAATTGTGCAAATGACATGTTGTGAATAAAAAGGATAGATTTCGATAAAATTCACGGATTAATCTAGGATAAGCATTCTTCAAGATAGAAATAANACATTTTAGTAGTCAATGGTTGGTTGGTAACCCGACAACAAGCCTCAAGTTCGTCGTAGCCTTCAAACCTAACCGGATAATTCTAAACATAGGCATAATTTTTACATTCCTCTAACTCAAGTATATCCTGAAGAGTAGCCCTATCGAGAGTGATACGCTTTTCCTTAATTGTGCAAATGACATGTTGTGAATAAAAAGGATAGATTTCGATAAAATTCACGGATTAATCTAGGATAAGCATTCTTCAAGATAGAAATAATATTTTTCCATCCTATACCCTCAAAGTATTCTTCTATTTTAAATGAAGAAGCTTGAAGATAGAATTCGAAAACATCAATCGACTTACCGATTAGAATGGGGAAATCGGTGAACCGATCAGGCATGTGTGTGTCAACCTCGACATTCGACGATCTCACTTCTCCTTTCTTTGATTTTTCTTCAGAGCCATGGTTGAACCAGATTTTTCGAACAAAGAGTGAGTGAGATTTTTGGATTTTCAGATTTTTGATGGGAAATGAGTAGTAAATGATAGGAAATTCGTAGATTGCAAATTTTTGAAATAGGTTAAAGATTTAACAAGATTTGTAATGAGGTTTTTGAAGAAGAATCAAGAATTTCGAGTATTGAAGCTGAAAACCTAAATTTTTGAAATTTCTTGATGAAAATGGAGTAGAATCTTGAAATTTGATGAGAAAGTTTGATGAATGTGATAGATTTATTGAAATATTGGAGTAATTTTGATGAAAAGAATGAAGTGTGTATGATTTGAAGAGAGGAGATGAAGAGAAATCGCAAGTTAGGGTTTAAAGTGAGGATTTGGGAATGAAATTTGATTTTTAAGGGAGTTGTAGTTCGACAGTTTTGGTTGACTGGTCTGAACTTCAGTCGACCGAAGTTCTGCAAACAAAATTTTGAGGAGCTGCATGAGGTTTAAGTCGATTTGGAGGTCGATCGAAACACTAATTTCGGTCGATCTGTAGGTCGACCGAAACTTTGATTTGGTTGATCCAGTGGTCAACCGAAAAGACTGTGTAAGACAAATTCAATGCAATTGATTCCGGTGGACACAAGAGTAACCAAAAGGATTTTAAGCAACAAATTACATGTTATTTTAGTTTAATCATGCATAGATTCAGCCACAAATTTCAGATTCATCAATGATACCTAAGCCTTTTTGAATATAAGAAAATCTCTCGAGAGCAAGAGGTTTAGTAAGATGTCGACTAATTGTTTATCGGTACTAGTAAATTCTAAATAGATGTCACCTTTTTGCACATGATCTCTAAGAAAATGATGTCGAATTTCAATATGTTTGGTGCGTGAGTACAAGATGGGAATTTTAGACAAATTTATAGCACTAGTATTGTCGCACATAATAGGAGTATTATCAAAAGTTAAACGATAATCACGAAGGGTTTATTTCATCCATAGAACTTGAGTACAACAACCAGCGACCGATGTGTATTCAGCTTCGACGGTTGATAGTGCAACAGAATTTTGTTTCTTGCTAAACCATGACACAAGGGCAAAGCCTAGAAAGTGACAAGTCTTACTTGTGCTTTTTCAAACTATAGTATAGCCCGCCCAATCGGCATCTGAACAGCTAATAAGGTCAATGTGCGTGCCTTTTGAATACCAAAGGCCTAATGTTCTAGTACCACATAGATATCTAAAGATTCTTTTTAAGGCACTTAG
>CAIGRL010044435.1:0-11045 GCA_903798325.1 Fraxinus xanthoxyloides
TAAGATTTATATTTTCTTTTAAAAATATTTTCTATTAGGTTTAAAATATTTCTTTTTAAACTTGTTATATTTTTTATATTTCTTATGTTTTATTTATTTTTTTTTTTTTTTATAATCATAAGCCCCATCCAATTGTAAATCCAACAGAGTATGAAATTCCTTTCAAGCCCATTAACTTTGTGTTTCTCCAAGTCATCCAATTTTTAGAATTAATACAATTTGGTACTTGTACTTTGGATTTTGCCTTTTTTTCGCTATTTCGGACTTGTTTCTTCAATTTTTAATAAACATAAAGTTTTACCTACAAAATACAATTTAACATAAATTAGGTAGAATTTGATTTAAAAGACAATAAAATATCATAATTTAGGGTTACGAATAAGTATAAAAACTACACTTATCAGTATCTTGTAATTTCATTATTTTCATTTCTCTTTCATACAAACCTATTTGTATCCTACATAGATACATTTTCATGTGTTCGAACTACATGTCCAAACACTTTTCTTTAAGAAATTTAATCCCGCCTGTATAACTTCTTTCTATTTTGACCAATCATTTCTATGTTGACAGTTTTTAAGAGACTGTGGTTTAATATCCTCATTTTGCACAAATCAAGAGCCACATTAAAGGCTAAAATATTGTCTATGACAATATTATTTCATTCTCATAATTTATAAGATAACATATAATTGAAATCTCATTATTTTCGAACACTTGTGATTTTTCGAGAACCATATTTTCAATATTCGATTGATCAATATTTCCTAATGTTATTTCTTCTGAAATTTTTGATTGATTTTTCTTATGTACTTTTTTTAGGTACGGAGTCTTTTAAATTAATTGGCCGACCACACTTTTGGTGTATTTGAGATTCATTTGCTACAACAGGTTATCCTGCAAGGACATCATTTTTTGCTGAAATATTTTCTTCTAGCATATATAATTTTATTACGTTTCTTATGTCAACAAATATATCTTGTAATTAATTTACAACTCTTTGCAAATAAATGATTTTTTCAACCTCTTGCTCATATTGATTGCTGCGAGATCAAAGTGAGATATAGTTATTTTATTTCAAGAAATTTTACCTTGTTTTTTAGGATATAGTTTTTCCCTCCCAAAGTTGGGAAAATTATTTCATCAAAATAATAATTTGCAAAACATATAGTAAATAAATCACCCGTTAAAGTTTCAAGATATCTAATAATAGACGGCGAATCAAAACCCATATAAATATTATGTATTCGTTGAGAACCCATTTTAGTGTGTTGTAGGGGTGAAATAAGAACTCTAACAGCACAATAAAAGATCTGTATGTGAGAAATATTAGGTTCATGATCAAATGTAGGTTGCAAAGGTAAATATTGATTACATGCAGTTGGCCTTATACAAACCAATGAGCAGCATGTAATATCACATGACCCCAAACAGAAGCTGTGAGTTTTGTTTTAGTAAGTAATGATCTAGCAATATATTGTAGACGTTTAATAAACGACTTCACTAAACCATTGTGTATGAACATGCACAACCGAATGTTCAACAACAATTTCAATTGACATATAATGATCATCGAATGCTTGTGATCTAAATTCATCAACATTGTCAAGACGAATAGTCATGATTGAGTAATCGAGGAATTACGCTGGTAATTTTATGATTTGAGTAAGTAGTCTAGCAAATACTACATGCCTAGTAAAAAAATTAGACACATGTGATCATCTAATAAAAGAATTAATTAATACCATAAAATAACGAAATGACCCACATATATCTCCATGAATTCTTTTAAAGAGAGTTAAAAATTCAATATTGACCTTTGTAGTAGAAGGTCTAATGATTAACTTGACTTGCAAACAAACTACACGAGTATAATCATTATATATGAAAAAAAAATTCTTATTCTTTAAAGGATGTCCATGTGAGTTGTTAATTATTCGACGCATTATTATAGCTCGTGAATGTACAGTTCGATCATGCTAAGGTATAAAACTTTTGGAGTTAACGAACTTCTGGATCGTGACAATATTTAATTCAACCATTTTTATAAATGTATAATATATGCTAGATGAGAGTGTATAAAGTTTTTTCTTTATTTGCTTCTCGCCAAATACAAAAGTTATGCAAAGATATTAAACATTATGTTCTTGCATCGTCTCAATATAATATCCATTGCAACAGATATCTTTAAAATTAAACAAATTTCTTCTGAATTTGCTAGAATAAAGTGTATCATCAATATATAATTTTGTATTATTTGATAAAATAATAAAAACTCTTCTGAAGCTTTCAAAGATATTTGATGCAACTGATATTGTATTAACATTAGTTTTTGCTAATATTAAATCCAAAAAAATATATTTCGTCTTGAAGAATAATATGTATAGTTGCATTATCAACCANTATAATATATGCTAGATGAGAGTGTATAAAGTTTTTTCTTTATTTGCTTCTCGCCAAATACAAAAGTTATGCAAAGATATTAAACATTATGTTCTTGCATCGTCTCAATATAATATCCATTGCAACAGATATCTTTAAAATTAAACAAATTTCTTCTGAATTTGCTAGAATAAAGTGTATCATCAATATATAATTTTGTATTATTTGATAAAATAATAAAAACTCTTCTGAAGCTTTCAAAGATATTTGATGCAACTGATATTGTATTAACATTAGTTTTTGCTAATATTAAATCCAAAAAAATATATTTCGTCTTGAAGAATAATATGTATAGTTGCATTATCAACCAAACATGTATCTTGGCAATTCACCATGAATCTTTACTAAACTTTAAGCTATAACGTATTGTGATAAGTGATAAAAAGAATAAAAGTCAATAGATTTGTATATATTATAATGAGAATCACAACAACATATTTATAGGGAATGATTAGGAATACAATGGTAATAATTTCTAAGACTACAGGGGTACAATTGTCATTCATTAATAAACTTACCATTTACAATAATATATTATTATTCAACTGACTTTTGAATGTTTAAAGCTTATTTCTTAAAATTAAAATAGCATATAGTAAACACAGAATAAATGTATTGTTCATGTAGCATTATAAATAAACTTTTGAATGCAAATTCATAGTTACTTGTACATGAATAAGCATTGCAATATAGTGAAGTTTTTCTGATATTACAAGAATAAATAAATGAGAGATATCACATTACAACAATAACAGTAGATAGACGTTAACCGCCACGCTCTTTACAATATTCAGGCGTAAATTCCACGGGTCTTTCCACCTTATTACACGTTGCACATTCTATAATTACTACCTATTTTAAGTGAAATAACAGAGGAACACAAGAGAGCTGCAGTCTTCAATACATGGATTTGCCACTTGATCATGAAGGAAAAGAAACTAAGGTAGAAGGGTACCTATATTACACTGAACATGAAGGGTGTGTTAGATCGATGAAGGTAGCTTCCAGAAAGTCTTTGTAGCTACAAGAATCTGCTCCCTTCCATGTGACCCAGTTTCTTTCTCATGTATAGAAGTTTTCCATCTTATAGCACGAGCAATACGCTCTACTTTGTCAATCCCTTCTGGTGAATCACGGACCAATACTGTCCCTTCAGGACGCAAAATTCGATCAATTTCAACCATCAAATCCACAAGGTTACATCTGCAATCAAGTCAAATGGTCAATGACTAGTTATCTATTCAAAAATGGGAATTTCATGCATTGTTCTTTAGTTCTTTCCACCATCAAGCTAGGCATTTCTTGGATATATATACAGATCTTTGTTTAAGCAATTCCTTCGTCCAGTGACATTTCCTAAGATATTTGTGCTTTAGACTATTTACACTATCGATTTGGTGTCAGTATCTTCATCCATATCTTCATATTTACAAACATGTAGTCAAGACACTAAACAACTGAGGTATATCTTCTGCTACAAAAAGGGTTGCAGCTAGTAACCCGGATCCCTTACCACCCAAAAATAAAAAAATAAAAGCTCGTTACTAAATTAGGGAAGCCACAAATCTCTCATTAAATTGATACAACTCTTGTTTCTTTGAAGAACCAGTAATGCTCCACGAACACTGCATATATTTTAGTAATTAATTCACTTGAAATACATTTAAATTCAAAATGCATAGCTCATTTTCATGAAACATAATTTTAATAGAATTGTCAAGACCATATCCCCAGAAAATCTTCCATATAATGTGAATTCAATTGATTAAAAAGAAAAGAAAAGAAGAAGAAAAAAACCTATGTATGCTGAAATCCTGATGCTCAATGAACCAAGAGACTGAAGCAACTGACTGTTTTCTTTTAGTTAAGAGTTTCATGGCATATAACAAAAAAGTGCACAATATATGCTGTGACATTTCCATTATATGCGCCAAGTGAGCAATGGAGGAAATATTCAGATAGTGAAGAAATTTAGTAATTATACACATTATCATAAAAAGAATTAGCACACCTGCTTTTCCCAGAGATGGGATCCTTTATAAGAGATTCAATTGCAGCTACATGGATGAAATCGTAAGTCCGAGGATATGTTGAGAAAGGTTCACACCTGTCAGGATAAATCATAAGCATAAATAGACGGTTAAAATCCAATCATACATTAATATCATGTGGGATGAATAAATGACAGAAGCAACAAAAAATTTCTATTTATATTTCATCACCTCTAACTCTATGCTTTAAAACATGAAACGTTAATCAGAGTATTGGTTTAGAAATTATAAATAGGCTAGAGTCCAATCATGAAGAGTAATGATACTGAGTAGTTTGTTGCTGTAAAGAATAATTACAGATCCATTATTTTATTCAGCAAAGAGATGATACATACTGTCTGTTAGCTATTATAGGGGAAATAATTGAAGTTTCTCAAGAAGGTTCAAACACTAAACAAGTGCTAGCACACATGCTAGACACAAATGTTGAACTACCTACATAAAATGAAAAACAGAAGTGCTACAATCACTCACCAATCATGGTAAATTCCAATAAGACCACGGTCGAATATGACGTCAAGTGTTAAAGGCTTGCGAGCAGGGACAACGTTCATAATCCAAACAGGATCTGCTATTAGTGCAGCAGCAAAACCACCAAAAAATGCATTCATGTCCATGACATTTCGTACGGATGGAGTTCCTAGTCTCAAGTTTAGTGTATTTTTATAGTAAGTGACCCTTCTCAACCATCTTCGGTTGTCCGCTTCAAACACATCAATTCCATTTTTCATCACACAGGCCCTTGAAGGAGCCTTTATCAATCTCTCTGGCCATTTTGAAATTGTCCCAACTGCATATTCTCCCTTGGCAGAAGACATCCTGCTCGCACATTTCTTCAACTTAAAGTACCTGAAAAAGAAAGTAGTTTGGATCCAGAAAAACTAATCATAGAAGGCCAGCTTTTATTAACAATTTGATATGAGAAGGTTAGCGCCATAGCTCAAATGCATGGAAAACTTGCAAGAAGAATAAAACTGAAAAGGGCAATAAATAAGTAAATACCAGACACCCCGTGATGGGAATTACCATGCAACACTAGGGTCCTCAGATTCCTCACATAAGTCAAGCCCAAATTCATTTTGATTAGGAAGACATGAATCACCATTAGGCTTTTTCCATATGGCAGTGTTTCCATCCACTACAATGAGCTCATAACACAAGGCTCTGGCTACTGCCTGGAGATCAGCCCATTCTTTATCTTGTTTAGGCCACTGTATGGGGGGCCCAGATATGACAAGGTAGCCTCCTGGGCGAAGTAATCGGTCAACTTCAAGAAAATATGTCGCATCTGCAAAGTTTCAAGACTTCTACATTATGAACACATGCTGCAAATGATAAAATCTCAACCTGAGAATGGCTTTAGTATCAAAAACTCACTATATGCGGTGAAAGGAATCAAGCAGCGAGAACAATGCACCAAATCAAAAGAAAAACCAGGAAATGGAAGTCTGCGAGTGCCAAGCATCCCAACAAATGCTGGTATTCCTCTTTCTAAAGCAAACTGAATTTGTGCTTTGTGTGAATCTCTCGGAGCAAAAGAAAGAGTTAAAATATCTTCAGCAAGCATGTATCCTCCAAAACTAGCAACCTATGATGGAATGAAAATCAGATATTTTTGAAGGAAAAAACAAGACCATCAACAGTTTGCATATGAACTGGCATGAATTTCTTACCCCACATCCCATATCAAGAGCCGTTCTCAAAACTCCGCCAGTTATAGGTATATACTGTTTAAGTTTCTCAATGTATGGCAGTGCTCCATCTGGGAACATTGTGCCACCACCAGGAAATATGAAATATGGGCCTTCTTTTTTCATCCATCCTTGGTGGCCTTTTCTCTCGGCTATTTTACTATATGGCATGTTATCATGCCATATCTGCATGTAGACAATGCAATTAAAATAAAGTCCAAGATCCTAACACTGTTTTGACAAGAAAACAAGTCACGCTCAAAACCACAAAGCCAAGTTGCACCTTCAAGTGTTAAAATGCTAATAGATGTTTGAGAATGGTTTGCCGAGATTTTTCCAAATAAAATAAACTTGATGTGCTCAGTACCATCAAAATATCTATTCCACCTTCTACGGGATTCCCCATTTCCTCAAGTACATAATAAACAAAGCATCACCCACCATCCACTCCTTGTTACAATTAGAATTCATGGGACAACTACAACAAATTATAAACTGGTATTGTGAAAACTGCTACAACTAATCTGGAAAATTATAGTTACTGATTGCTAAACAGTTTAGGTTGGATAATTAATCACATCAATGGAGTCCGTCGATCCACTCAGTGACTAAGCTTGTGCTTGATGGTTTAAGCTTGATATTAGAAATTTGATTTCTCATTAGAATTTTCAGCTAAGAACTACAGAAGGCCAAAAATCAAGGTAGAAGGGTCAAATATTGCTTTCTATTGTACTATCAAAGACATTTAAATTATACAACGGGCATAGTTGTCGAATAGATCTATAAAAAAATTGTTGGTCGAATTCTAGAATACGAATTCAGAGATAAACGACTATTTGATGCCAATACATGAAATTGCCCCATGGACAGAGTCAGTTCACAATGGATATGAACCTTTACAGGGGGAGGACTGAGGAGTAGCACAAATGAAAAACTTAAAAAGCATCAAGATGGGCCAAACAAACATTATTTATGGAGTCAGAAACCCGTGCACTTTATTTCAAAGCCTAAAGCAATCTGAGTAGATAAAAATATCACACATTGGAGCAGCCAAACTTTTAACTATCAAGGTTTTAAATGTGTAACTAGCACCATAAAGCAAGATTCAGTCTTTCAACTTTGACATCAGTTTTACCTAACCATTAGTTACAGATTATGTGAAAAACTTGTAATTGTTCCATCTACATTATATTGACTTATACGTGCTATGCCATTCGAAGATGATTCACAAACTCGGCTGCCAAAAAAGGAAGGAAAAGAGGAGTACACGAAAGAGGGCTTCCACCATCACCAGGCTGAAATCTATTTGCAACACAGCACTTGCTGATAATTTTGATAGCTAATAACCTATATTTTCACACTGAACATACAAATAGACATTTCCCAATAATTTGGCACACATACATGGACCAATTTGCTAATTCTACATTAAAGTTAGCATTCCACTCATCAAACAAGCTCAAAAACTTCAAACTTCCAAATTCTCAAGTAGATTATTCTTTTCTTTTCTTCCATCCCCAAATAAATAAATAAATAAATAAATTCAATCCTCCCAAAAGTTCATTAAGTAAACCCCACCAATATATTTTAACAATTAACCTAATCAACAGAGTTAAGACTTAAGACAACTGAAATCAACCTTTTGCAAACTCTCCGGCCAGTGGACCGGAATGCGGTACCCATCAGGCGGGGGGACTAAGCAGAGCGGCGTCTCCTCTGGCCTGGGGCAATGCCTTTCTCTATAATAATTCATCTCCCTACTAAGCTGACTGTTCAGCCGGGGATCCTCACAGGGCATATGATCCACCATATCAGCCGGGCACGCATCAATGGACGCCGCCTGCTGCCCAAATTCAACCAGCGCCACCAGCCTCCCCCGGTTCTTCGGATCCGAACCCGATGACTTCAACAAAGTCCGCCTCCCCGAAGCCGCCAAGGAGTCCCCCAATGGGGTAAACACTAACAGGAAGAAAAGCAACACTGCCCCAAAGAAAATTGCAGTTACTATATCTAACAAACGCCATTGCTTCACATTACGCTTCGATGAAGGGAGATTCAAGTGACCCATAAGTTAATTTTTCTACTACTTAGTAACTATAGAAGAAATTCAAGATCTCAATATAAATACATGTATCTATCTGTATAGAGGCTGTAGGTCGAAGATCTGAAGTAGACTATAGTGTGACTAACAGGGAAATCCTCAGAGGCAGATAATTTCGACACAAAGTGAACGGTATAACCTTCTAATGCCTAATGTCGGGTTAGTTTTCTGGTCACTGAACTTCCAGTGAAAGTCCAATTTGGTCACTCGACTTTAATATTTCTCCACCATGTAACTCAAATTCAAAGAACTTTCAATATTAGTCACTCTATTAACCTCTATAACTATTATCACAATCCTACATGAACTTTATATGAAGTGTTTTATGAATCAAGGTAAATATGCATAGCTATAAGATTTTTAAAAATCGTATTTTAACAAATAAAGGCAATCTATTCGATGGATTATATTTATCCTCAATTTCAAGATTTTGCATCCACAATATGATAATGTGACATACTTACCTTTAAACGGCGTTGAAGGAGGATATGGACGTTAAGCGTGGTAACGACTAACGAGGACTTAAAGCATGATTAACATTAAAAGTAAATTAAAGTTTAATTATCTAATTATGACAAATTATGTCAGGTGGCCTAATTTGGATTTTATTGAAAGTTTGGCTAACTGAAAAAAATGAAATTAACTCCTTAATTTACAACATAAATTTGTTGATTATAGCCTAACTTTTACTAAATTTTCGTAAAGATTACTATTTTGATTAGTTACATGTTTGAATCTATTGAAAAACGCTATAGAAGTTGGGGTACAAAACTCAACAATCAAACTTAGAAGGTGCAGTGTACTTGTTCTCGAGAATTGTGGAATAAGTGGAGTCTAATTATTATATTAACGACTATATTTAATAGTTTCCACAATTGCACAGAGAAAACGAAGAACTATTCTTGTTGTATATATTTGTGTGTATCCCTATCATTGCTCAACAAAGAAATGTAGGTCGAAAACATATTGTAAAAATAATGTAAACTCTACAAGGTAAACGTAACTCTTGCATTTATCACAAGTTCATTTATGTACTTATAATTCCAGCATAAGTTCAAGATCCCATTATATATACATGTATCTATCTGCATATGTGGGGTGGGGTGGGGTGGAGTGGTACAACCTTCTAATAGGCCTAAGTTAATTACCTAATTCGTCATTGAACTTTTATGTAAAATTTTCAGAAGGTCATTAAAATTTAAAACTCTCTCCATTAGTTACTGAACTTTATAAATCTAATATCATCTATCACTGAAAACTTCAAAAAATTTCCGTTAGTAATTGAACTTTACAAAATGTAATCTCATCCATCACTCAGTAACTAATGGAGAACTTTTGTAAAGTTTAGTGGCTAACGGGAAAATGTTCGCAATACAGTGACCCCCTATAAACCCTACGTAAAGTTCAATGACCAATCTTTATGTTTTTTTTATTCTTTTTCCTTTTTCCTGTACTCTTACTTTACAATTTTATTTTCTCTAAAATCGTCAAATTTAGAAAAAAGAATAACATTTTATCTCGTGGATAACTGACAAGATTATCTGCTTATCTCTCTAAGATCAAAGAAGCAATAGAGGACAGTTCTATATGTTGCTTTAGTTTTGATCATCTTTTCATTAGGACACATCTAAATAAAAATAAAAAATACTCTTAGCTAAAGATGTGTATAAATTTCAAAATTGAATACTATGAAGTGATCAATGCTGAAAGAGTTCTCTTCCGAAATAGTTGATTGCATGGACCACAGTGCTTCTTTGATCTTAGAGGTCGGCAGACAACCTTATTGGTTACCCCCGAAAATAAAGGCTATTATTTTTTCTGATTTTAACGATGCTAAAGATAATAAAATTATGGGGTAGAAGTATAGAAAGAAAAAAACAAAACAAAACATAAGGATTGATAAATTACTAGATTAATCACTAAATTTTGCATAAAGTTTTCAAGGGGTCACTAAACTTAAAAAACTTACCCCGATAATCACTTAACTCTATTAATGTAATCACATCAATCACTGTTCAAAAACTTCTTCGTTAGTTACTGAACTTTACAAACTATAATATCATCCATCATTCCATGGCTAATAGAGAAACTTTTATAAAGTTTAGTGGCTAATGGGGAGATTTTTGAAGCTTAGTGACCCCATAAAAATCTTACACAAATTTCAGTGACCAATTGGGTAATTGACCCTCTAATTCCTTGATTCGGCATGAAATAAGCGAAGGTAAAATCTATTTAGTTGTTAAATATTATTATTTTACAAAATCAAACTCTTTTAACTCAAGAAAAATAGAAAATTGTTTAACAAAATCCACCCCACCACTCTTTCCTCTACCTAGGGTAACGTAACTGGCCAAGAGGTTATATTAGGGCTAAGCCGAGATCGAATCGAGGGTAAAAAATAAATAATAACAAAAGAGGGGTTACAGTTGGTTCTTGGGCAAAAAGGTTGTTCTTGCTCTATTATAAGGGATCTTAAATTATCCCTTTTTTTGTGGCTAAAATCAGATCGAGTTTCTGATGAAAGCAGCCTGGCAAATCCGATTTTGACACTAGTGTTAAAAACAAACAGAAGTAGGTGGGGGCAACACTAGGGGTGGGCAAAATCCAAACCAATCCGAGAAATCGACCGACACGACCGATTTGGATCGATTTTTTGAAATTTTTGAACGGGTTGCGGGTTCGGTAATCGGGTCGGGTTGGGTCGGATCACGGGTTAGCAACTCAAACCCGACCTGACAAAAAAAAAATTGATCTAGATAT